>JAESIW010000137.1:4911241-5071538 GCA_016802295.1 Brachionus rotundiformis
GTTTCCAAATTTGAATATTGAAATGAAAGAATATAAAAAATTTTTTTTTAATAATGCTAAAAAATTTTATGAAATAAAAGGAATTAACAGAATTATTAGATCATTAAAAGCAATCTTTGATTAGTAAAAAAAAGAATTTATCATAGTTTTATGTTTTTATGTTTTATCAGTCCAGCTACTAAATTGGTTCCAGATCTAAAAATGCTAAGCTATTCAGAAAGATTGGTTGCATTGAATTTAACCAGTCTAGAGACCAGAAGATTAAGAGGCGATCTGATCGAGATGTTTAAAATTATAAAAGGGCACGACAAGATTAACTGGCATGTACCCTTAGTCTTCAAGAATAATCCAGAAAATACGTTTCGTCCAACCCCTAGACGTCATGATTTTACGTTAGAAAGACAATTAGTAAGGAACTGTGAGCAAAGATTTAATTTTTTCAGCAACAGAGTGGTCAATGTTTGGAATCGACTTGACAGAAGTGTAATTAACTCAGACACAGTAAATGTTTTTAAAAACAAAATTGACAAACTTGATTTAAACAAGCTATTATGATGAGGCTTAACCCTTGTTCCATGTGCTTGCACATTATAGCTTTCATTTTATTATTATTATTATTATACCGTCTATTAATACCATTTTTTATTTGAAATTAAAAATTGATTAATTGGTAAAAATTAAAATAGACTCTTTACACATTTTTTTTCATTACTATTGTTTATCATTCAATTTTTCTTTTTGCATTCAAATTAAAATTGTCCAAGAATTTCTTTCAAAGTGCTCGGTAAGTTTTCAAAGCTAAAAGAGAAATCTATTTGCTTTAAATTGTATATTTTTTAAAATCCAAAACTTAACTTCTTTTAATCTAAAGCCGAGTTTATTTTAATCAATTTTTTTTTACTTTAAACGATGAATAATTCATTCGTTTTTTTATTTTTGTTTTGATACATAAAAATTTAATTTTTTTAAATATATTTGACACAAAAAATTAATGTCTGTTAGCCTAAAAAATAATGGATTATATTTATTTGACAAAAATTTGGCCACATAAAATGATATTGGTATCAAATTAAAAGCTAATAAATTAAATTTCAACTACTTTCTGTTAAAAATAAAAATTTTTTCCAATTAATTTTTAATAACTTTTAATGTCTAAAGATGAAACAATTTGGGTAGAATAGAATTAAAATCTCTAATAATGAAATACTGACTTTTTAGTTAATTCCAAAACATTCAATAATTAAAAAAAATACCCGTTTATAATATTTTTATGAACAAAAGTTAAATTTATTAAAATAGTTTAAATTTTTTGATTGCAGTTTAAAATTAAGAAAATGTTTTCGAAAACAATTTTAAAGAAAAAATATCTTTAAGTAAAATAGTAAGAGTGATTATTATTTGAACAAAAAATTTATGTAACTTAGCCTCGAAAATAAACCACAGGCATAAAATTAAGAAGAAATTATTTTTTACAAACAGTTGTTTTTTTTCAAAGCATAAAATTCAATAACAAATGACCAAAAACACTAAATTATTTTGAATATAAATTTTTATATTCTATATAAACCAAATTCTTTAGAAGAAACCTTAAAAATTTTGAAAATTCTAATACAATATACTCTGTTAATATTTAAATTTTTTTTAAAGATTTTGAAGCAATAAAAAAGAATAATTTTTCTGATTTTTCACATTTTCAGAAAGCTTAAAAGTTTAAAGTGCTCGGTAAGTTTCACAGGTATTCACAGGTATCTTGTAAGTAACTTTGAGGCACAAATTTTTTTAGATATATTTCATTTCATTTTATCTATCTAGCTTAAAGAGAACAAGGTATTATTTAACTTATCATAAACCAATTCCTTTATAAAATAGACAAATTTCAATCATAAAAAAAAATTATAATTGAAATGAACAAAGCATAATACATAGTTTTTTTTTAAATAATGATGAAAAATATATTTCTTTTGATATCAATACAAATTTTTTGTATCAGACTTTTAAAAAGTCAAATATTTTATTGAGGATAAAAATAAAGTTAATTCAAGTTTACAAATTTCCTTTTTATTTAAACTAATTTATGAGTTTAATAACAATGAGTGTTAAATTTCGCTTTATTTCCAAATCTAATGAGTAATTTAGTTTAACCAAGTTTCAAAAAGGTATTACTTTATCCCAAAATTAAGCTAGATAAATAAAAACGCAATTATTCTGATTTAAATGAATCCTGTGGCAAATAATCTATGAAACGGAGGGGGGGA
This sequence comes from Brachionus rotundiformis, assembly GCA_016802295.1. Classification (NCBI taxonomy): domain Eukaryota; kingdom Metazoa; phylum Rotifera; class Eurotatoria; order Ploima; family Brachionidae; genus Brachionus; species Brachionus rotundiformis. The sequence goes on from JAESIW010000137.1 coordinate 4,913,497, forward strand.
GTCATTTGTACAAAGTCTCTTTAGCAAAAATGTATTTTCGTTAAATTACATAATTTTAAATAAAGCTTTCTTGATTTGTTATTTTTTTTAGGTGCTAAGTCAATAAAATTATTCTTTTAAATATAAGTAGAATCATTTCATATGAAGAATTGAGTGGGTTGGTTGTTTATTGCCAAAGACATAATTTCCAGAAAGTTTTATTTTCATGATAGAAAAGCTTTGAACAATGTTTTTTGGATTCAAGTTTGCTTAAGGTAATGTTTTTCTTTTTTTATAGTTTTTCAAGGCGCCAAAAATAATTAGAAAAATAAAGTTTTAAATTATGAATTTTTATTATGCAGTTGATTATTTTTTTTCAAAATTTTCTCTTCAAAATAAATGATTTTAGCTTAAATTAGCCATTGACCTGAAGGATAATTAGCCGAATAAAAAAATCGGGTCGTAGCTATTTTAATTCTATTTTATTAAATATAATAAAATATCTAAAATAACATTAAAAAAATTGAAAAAAATTATTTTCACTTTATAAAGGTGCTAAGGTAAATTGCTAGCTAAACATTTACGAGAGTAATTTTTCCTAATTCAAATCGCATCATTTAACTTTAATTGCGAAAGTAAAATAAAATTTTACTTCTGTAGTATTTGATGCTTCGAATTAAATTCATGATAAAACATAAAGTTAATTAAAAATATTTTAATTAGTTTTTTAAATTGGGTTAAATTTTAAATAATAATTGAGGATATGTTTGGAATTAGATTATTCAAAACCAGTAATTATTAATATGAAAAAAAATTTTCCCCTACAATAACTGGACTTAACCAAGTCCTAATTAGAATTATTGTTTATAAACAAAGTACTTATTTTGTTTAGAACAGAGATAATTCTTAAGTACAGAGAATTATCATTTGTTTAGAAATTGGTTTTTAATTTGTTCATATTTTAATAAATATTGCGTAATTTAAAGTCTAAAATTTTAAATTTTTTTAAAGGAAATTTAATAATTCGATATAAAATAAATTTTTTTAGAACAATTTTTAACATACAGTGAAATATTCTAAAAGGAAAACAGATAATTATTCTAATGTATATGATGGTCGATTCATCTTTGGAAAATAATTAATAAACAAATAGGTTAAATTGATATATGGCTAATCTAAACAATATAAATTATTTAGGACTATTTTAAATTTTTATATCAGATTAGCATAATTGCTTTGAGCTAAAGAAATTAAATCGATTTTTTTCCCATTTTTGTAATAATTATTAGAAATTAATAAAATTTTATAATTTTCACTGATGCTTAAAGGAAAAAAATAATTTTTTTAATTAAATTTCGTTTTTATTAATGTTGTGTTACACAAAAAAAATTTGATTTGCCTCTCGAAGCAATCAACATAATGTCCTTGATAACCAAAGTGTATTTTTTTATAACTTTTATTTGGGAGTTAACCTGTTGCCAAGGAAACAAGTCCATACACAAATTATTGGAATGTGTTATTTGTTAGAACAAATCTCTTCGGCGCTACCATCACATATATGTATATTGTATATATATATATTATGTTTATGTTATTAAAATTTAGAAATTAACAAAACCTCATAGTGTATAGAAAAATCTGTATATTTTTTATATATTTTAAATTAAAATTCAAAGTGATACGTATGTATTCGAAAAGAATGATTTTAATTTTCATTATTTGAGCTGAAACCAGCAACAACTAAAAAGTTTAGAATAAACATAAAAATTTAATAGTAACCTGACAGAACAAATTTGGAATAAAACAAACCTTTTCGCTTATTAATTTAGATTAAATAGTTTCTAAATAAAATGGAAGACAACGCTGAAGATGTAAAGTCCGATAATATTGGACATAAAATTTAAAAATTTAATTTTTGTTTTATTGTAGACCACATTCGTGGTTGATGAAGTGAGCACCATAATTAAGGATGCAATCGAAGGCTCAATTGGAGGAAATGCCTATCAGCAAAACAAAGTAAACTCATGGACATCGAGTGTGGTCGAAACGTGTCTAAATCAGCTAACCAAACTTGGCAAACCATTCAAATACATCGGTATCTTATCTTATTTAAACTTTTGGCATCAAATAAAACTAATTTAATTTAAGTGACCTGCGTTATAATGCAAAAAAATGGTGCTGGTCTTCACACTGCTAGTTCCTGCTTCTGGGACAACACCACTGACGGTCAGTGATTATTTTTCTAGCTTGAATTTTTTTCTCATATCTAATCTTTTTTTTTAAATTTTCAGGTAGTTGTACAGTAAGATGGGAAAATAAGACTATGTATTGCATTGTTAGTGTGTTTGGTTTATCTATTTAAAATAAATTACATAAACTTGGAGAACGAAAATGATTTTTTATCTTTACGAAACAGCCCATTTATACCATTTAAATTAAATTAGATTATATAAATATAAAATTATCTTAAAGCTATAATTATTTAATTTTTATTTTATTTTATTTTATTTCTTTTCCACTTTGTTTCTTTAAATCTGGATCCATTTATTGTTTTAAAACTAATTAAACAATCTATTTAAAATGCTTGTAATTCCTAAGTTGGATTCTAAAATTATATTCTAGCTTCATGGGTGATCGTGATATAAGAATCGGCAATTTTTTTGGCTTTATGCTTCTTTAATTTTTCTCTAAATAATAAAATTTCTTTATCTTTACACATGTTTTATTCCCTCCTAATTAAAAAATAGCACACAGGTTGTTACTTAATTTTATTCAATAATTCAAATTGATAATTTAATTAGATAAAGCATAATTTGTTACAATTACATTCATCGATTTGCTTTCCCATCGGGTGGTGCACAAATCTAAGTGAAATTATAGAAATATAAACAACTAAAAGGATTTAGGGTACCATCTGTATAGTTGTCCCAAAAAACCGAGCTAGAAGAATGCAGGCCAGATCCATTCTTGCCCATTATAACACAAGTAACTTAAATTTATTTATTAAATTGGCAAAAAAGTAATCATACACAAACCGATATGCTTGAATCCCGGATAAGCATCCTTCAATTGGTTCAGACTTTTTCCCACAATTGTTTCGATCCATCCGTTCACGGCCTGATAGTCGAACACCTGATTGCCTATAGTCTTTTCTATTACCTTAACATGCATTTCATTTTTAAAAAAAAACTATCTATCTTTAATAAAATGCTAATTACATTTTCCAATATTTTGGACACATTTTCTGCGTCATATTTAATCTAGTTTATATTTTAATTAAAAATAAAATGTGCATTAAAATTTAATTACTTTTTTTAATTGTGAAATTGATGCCATTGTGTAAATTTTTAAATTTTTTTTAATTAAATATAAAGTCCCTAATTCAAATTCAATAATTCAAATCAATTGATTTAGCATCTTAAATTAAATAAAAATGTCCTAGCTACAACAATTCGTAGCCATTCATTATTTTAATCAAGTAGGCAATTATTGAAAGAATAATAAATGCCATAGAAATTCAATTTTATTTTCATTTTTAAGCAATGGAAAACAAAAATTCTATAATATTCAAATTCAAATAATATTCAAAAAATTTTAACTTAATCAAAAAAATAAAATTTACATCTAAAATTAACCAAGTTCAAATTCTTATGATCATTAATGAAGATTTTTTTTATTTGGAATATGCAAGCTTGTATCAGGGCCAGACAGAGATAAAATTCTAGGTAAATAATTTGACTAAAATAGAAAAAAAAGCCAATCCCATTTTAAAACTAATTTAACATTGTTTCTTTAGCTTAAAATATATAATTTGAGTATATATAATAAAACCTTTTTGAAGCAAACAAAATTAGCATTTATTTTAATAAAAAAATATATTATATTTATATATATATATTTTTTTTTTATTTTTTTAGCTAAAGACTTAAAAGGTAAAATCGCTCACGTAAGATGCTTCTAGTATTTTGTAAAATGAGAGCTTGCTAACGAGACATCAAGATTAGAAAAATGAATAGTAGCGAAAATCAGTCACAGAGTGTTGATAAACCAGCTGAATCCGAGACCAAGACCAAATCTAAAAAGTCTGAACGTGAAGAAGGTGAAATAGATGACGAGGAGGACGAGTACGAGCATTATTCGGATGAGGAAGAGACAAAAGGTCCAAAGACAAAGGAGGTTCCAAAAGTGGACAATCTAGGCCAAGGACCCAATCAAGATAGCTTTGACGATGACGAAGACGAGCTCGGCCTAAGCAACAAGAGGCTAAAAATAGATGAGGGCGAAGAACAGGCCCAAGAGACAAAAAATCTGGAGCAAGACGCTGACTTCTCTTCGGCTTCATCTGCCGTCAGCGCCTTCTCCACCTCATCTGTCAAAACTGAGCTTTCAGCCATATCGTCCACTTCGTTGCCCCTTTCTGGTCACAGCCAGAAATCAGACGAGGACTCGAAAGCTCAAAAAAATGCCGATAAACTTAAAGTGCCTCCGTTGAAAATCATTTGCTCGAATCCGAACGGAGGCCTGCCCTACATTAAGTCCCAAGATGCCAAAAGCGAGGCAAACCATGTAAGCACACGGTCCAAAAGCGCTTTAAAAACAAACCGTACCGCAAGTCCCATTCCGAATGCTAAAACCACTCCTAGTCGACGAAATGCCATGGGTCGTTCATCTCCATCTGTCAAACTCAGATCATCAAGTCCGTCCAGCGACTCGTCCACTATGTGTGCAGCGAATGCCGACAGCTTGATCAAACGCAAGCTCAGATCCCACACCAAACAGCTCCAAAATGGCGATGGTTCACTTCAAAAGTCTTCCTCTTCTTCGCCTATTGACGAGACTGAGGAAGATACCAAGCTCGAAAGCAAAATTTTACTAGTTACTGGCCAGAACATTGCAGATGCCACGGCCACTACTCAAACACAAAATTGCGGTCAAGCACATGAACAAATAATGGGAAATGCCACAGCCAATTGTATGAAAAAATTCTACGAAATCAGAAATGTGGTCACTAGGCAAAAGGAGGCTCTGATGCAGCCAAATGCTCGACCTGAACTTCCCAAGAATATAAATGAATTTTTATTAGTAAAAAGAAACTATTTAATACGTCATAACTCTGACGTAAAAAGGTCCATACCTTTGGTAAATTAGATATTTTCATCAAATATTAAGTAGATATTTAATTAATTAATATTTAGTTAACTGCTCCAAATGATATGCCCCAAGAGCTAAAACAACTTTTCACAAAGCAAGAAAATGAGCGTCATAAGCTGCGCCTGAGGCATCGTATTGAACAGGTTCATAATTGAGAAAAATAAAAATAACAAAAAAATATAAAATTTTTTTATTTTGTTTAAAAGGATAAATTGATAATTTTGCATGAACAGGAAGTGCTCAGATGTTTCAAAAAGCAGTGCAAGAGTGAAATGAACCAAACAGTACCATTGAGCTTCTGTGCCATAATCAAAGACGCCGAAGTCTATTCGTTGTATAAAAATGAGCTCGCTTCTGAGCGCCAGAATCAAATAATGACGCCCATGAGCCCCGATGATACACTATCCAATAGTTTAAACAAAGTAAAGCAAAAATTTCTCATTTTCAAGAATGACATGGTAAAGAGGCAATTGAATGAGTCGGATTCGTTATTTGCTGTACAAAAAATGGATTTTCAATCAAAAATAAGGGATTTGTCGCTAAGCTACGATCAATTGAATGTTCCCATTGTAAATGTGAACAATAAATTTGATTTATTTGATCCAGCTTCGCAGTTTTCCATTCAACGAGTCCTACCATCTACTGGTAGTCATCTAGTCTCTGTAGTGCCTCTTACAACAATGTTCACGTGATTACATTCGGTTTTGTAAATTAAAAAAAAAACAAAAAACTCACAATATTTGGTCTTAAAAACCAAAATGAAAATACGCTAAGCTTTTTATTAATATTTTTTTAATTTTTTTTTTAATTTTATTTGAATAAAATTTTATCTAATATTTTTAAAAATTTTTCGTAATAAAGTGTCCAAATGATAAAAAAAGTTTATTTTATTTTACTATATTGGTAGTTAATTGGTCGCTTAAGTTTTCAATTTGGTAAATGAGGCATTTTTTTTAAAGATCTGTCTATTCCTAATAGCATGAATTAAAAGAAAATAATTAAATTTAAGGGATAAGCTTTATTAGCTAGCTGTAATTGGTTGAGCATAGATCAAAATCATTTACTTTAATAATAATCCAGCTTAAAATGAATATTAACTTGCTTTTAGTATTACAATTAGATTTTAATTAAAAAATAATCATTTTAAATTTTAATGTAGAGGTAATAACATATTTCATTCAAAAAGTAGAAAATTAAATTATTAAAACTTTGTTTTAAAAAATTCTCAATTTCTAATAAATTCATAAAATTATATTTTTTCAAGATATTAAACCAGTTGAAATTTGACCAAAAAATTTCATGGATCTTTTAGTATTAATTAATATTTTTGGCTCTAATATTAATAGTCTTCTTCTTTTAAAAAGAATAGAAATTTATTTTCGCCAAACGGTTTATGAGAAAAATCTATAATTAGTATTATTTGTTTATGAATTAAACTCTCATTTAATTTTTTATCATATTTTAAATAAATTAAACAAGCTTTAGGGATTATTAATAAAATTTAACATATTAATTAGATTTTTAAAAATGATGACCTTTAATAAAAAGTTAAAATCACCATATTCTCAATTACTTACAATAATAGATAACAATTAATTATTGCATAACTTTTTCATACATAGCTTAACCTCATGACCTTAATTTTTCAAAAAAAATTAAATATTTGTATAATATAATGAAATAATTAGAGATCATTGTCACTTGAAAAAAATATTTAATTTTTATTCAAAAGATACTTTTTTAAATTGTTATTTTTTCTGAAATTAAATTTCTTATTTATAAATCTTAATTTAACTCAAATTTGTTTTTTATTAGAATAATAATTAAATGAAGCATTTAATTATCAAATTTTCTGTATTTTTTGTCTTAATTTGGTTCGTGTGTCTTTGGTTTATTTTGTCCAAAAATTTTATCCAAACTAAAAAAGATGTCATACAAAATGACTTGTATGAAGTTCAAATATTAAAAAATAGAATTGAACTAGCCGAAAAACAACTATCAAGATTAGAAATAAAAAATTTAGACAGCCAACTTTTAATCAAAAGTTTAAGGTAATTAAAATGTTATTTAATTTAAAAAAATTAATTCATGTTTGAAGAAACCAAGCAAAACTGAGTGATAAAAATAAAAATGAAGACAAATCAGATAAAAGTAATTATAAAAAAAATTAGATAAATTGAAAATTATTATTTGTTTAGATCCTAGTGAACTTTTCGAAAGTCTGAGGCGCAAAATTTTTAATGACATCAACGACCTTTCTTATTTTACCAATGACCAATTTCTAAAATTAAAAAGAGATAATTCTTTAGAGCAAAAGATATCTTTTATTGAACAAAATTTCAATGAACGTATTAAGTAAATTCCTTTAAATTTTTTATTAATTTTAATTATTTTTTTTGTAGTTTATTATTTGTAGAAATGTACAATTTATCAACTATTGATAGCTTGGGTGATTGGCGAAAGTTCGAGGCCGATTCATTGGCACTAAGAGTTCAAAAAAAATTTTACCAACTCCAAAATCCAATTGATTGCGATCAACAAAAAAAATTAATTTGTGATTTGAATAAATCTTGTGGATTTGGATGTCAAATGCACCATGCATTGTACTGTTTTATTTCATCATATTTCATAAATCGAACCATGTTACTTGACTCAAGTGGCGCTACAATCCTAAAGGCTTTTTAGCATATTTTAAGCCACTGAGCGAAAAATGTACAAGAATAAATGGTTATGGAGTCCAATGGAATGGTAAAAGAAAAATAAAATCAAAAAATTAATCAATTAATTTTTTAATATAAAGGTAACATATTCGAAACAGCTGATGTTATTCATTTACCAATCATAGATGAAATAGCCATAAAGCCTAAATTTTTTCCACTAAGCATTCCAAAAGAATATTTGAAAAGCTTAAGTCGATTCCATGGTGATCCTTTTGTATGGTGGGCAGGTCAAATTTTGTCCTATCTGATGAGATTCAATGATAATTTCTCCCGTATGGTTCACGAAAAGAAAAAAATTCTTGGATTTCGGACACCTTGTGTTGGGTAGCTGATCTAAATTTCAATACATTGGTTTATATTTAGATTTTTTTCAGGGTACATGTCAGACGAACTGACAAAATTGGTACAAAAGCTTCGTACCATGCACTTAGCGAATACATGAAGCATGTAAACAATTTTTTTGATGTTTATGATTTAAAAACTTCAAATAAGAATATGAGAAATGTCTACTTAGCTACCGATGATATAAATGTACTAAAGGAAACAAAAAAAAAGTAAGATATATTTAAATTATATTTTATTGGGTTTTAATATGGATATTTTTTCCAAGTTATCCGCAGTATAATTTTATTGTTGATGAAATAAATGCCGAAAGTGCATCTTTAAATAAAAGATACTCACCAGAATCAGCACAAGGTGTAATTCTTGACATACATTTTTTGTCTCAATGTGATTTCTTGGTGTGTACCTTATCATCCCAAGTGTGTCGATTGGCATACGAAATCCAACAAACCCGCTACCCAGATGCGTCGTGGCGCTTCAAATCACTAGATGATATTTACTATTTTGGTGGTCAATTAAAACATAATGTAATCGCTGTACTGGACCATAAACCAAATCCTGGTCGTGGAGAAATAGAACTAACAAAAGGCGATTTGGTCAGTATAGCTGGTAACCATTGGAATGGCTACTCTAAAGGCAGAAATCTGAGAACCCATGAAGAAGGACTCTTTCCATCATTCAAAATAAAAGATACAATTGACTTATTTTAAACAAAATCTTATTTTAATTATTTTAGCAATACATTTGTATTAATATACCATTATATCAGTCAATAAATATATCAAATTTGTTTGTTTTCTAAGAACAAAAAGATATTTTCAAAATTTTTTAAAAAAATATTAAAGAATAAAATATATCAATTTATATTATTTTACACGCCCATAAATGTCTACCATTAATTTTAATTAGTTTTGCACTTATTTTCAAAATCAACAGTACCTAAATGTAATTTTGATTTGGTAAATTATATTTTTTAGTTTTCAGGATTTATAAAAAATGAGAATCTTAGCCAAAACTAACGCTTTATCGGGCTTGATTCACAAAAATTGGACCAATTTTGTTAGATGTAACAGCACATTTGTTGGTCCACAGCTCAAAAGTCTTTGCGACCCAGAATCTCAATCATTTAAGGTAATGAAACAACTCTAAACTCTCTCTGAAACTTGGTCTTTGTTTCAGGAAAACTATGACCAAATGAAGAAAATTGTTAAACAATTGGATGATACAACTAGCCATGTTATTAATGGTGGAAAAAGTGGTCAAAAAGCACGACAAAGACACGTCAGTAAAGGAAAACTTCTTGCCAGGGATCGAATCAAATATTTAATTGATTCTAAGTAAGAAAATGGATATTAATTGAATTTAAATTTGAATAAAAATTTTAAGTTCTGCATTTCTTGAATTATCTCAATTAGCTGCATTGAATATGTACGGTCAAGATGAAATTTGTTCAGCTGGTATTGTTACTGGAATTGGAACAATTCAAGGGTAAATTTAAAAAAAAAATGCTAAATTATCTTTTAATTTAAAACAAGACAAGAATGCATGATTGTTGCTAATGATGCCACGGTCAAAGGTGGTACCTATTACCCGATGACTGTGAAAAAGCACTTAAGAGCTCAAGAAATAGCTATGGAAAATAAGCTTCCTTGCATTTATTTAGGTAGAAAACGATCAAAATTAGTGAAAACAATTTTAATTAACTTTATTGTGATTAGTCGATAGTGGCGGTGCTAATTTACCAAATCAAGCTGAAGTTTTTCCAGACAGGGATCATTTTGGAAGGATTTTCTTTAATCAAGCAAACATGTCAGCTCTGGGCATTCCACAAGTATTTTACAAATTTATAATTTAATATTCTTTGCAATTTTTTTCCCAGATATCAGTTGTTATGGGTAGTTGCACTGCTGGAGGTGCCTACGTCCCTGCTATGTCTGATGAAAATGTAATTGTTAGACGTCAAGGAACAATATTTTTAGGCGGACCACCACTGGTCAAAGCAGCAACTGGTGAGACCGTATCAGCCGAGGACTTAGGTGGTGCTGATCTCCACTGCAAAATATCCGGAGTGACTGACCATTACGCTTTGGACGATGAGCATGCGTTGGATATAACCAGAAGAATAGTTAGCAATCTAAACATAACAAAGAATCCATTAATAAAGAGAATTCAAAGCGAGGAACCAATATATCCTGCCGACGAATTGTATGGAATAGTGAGTGAAAATTTAATGAAGACTTTTGATGTCAAAGAAGTTATAGCTCGTATTGTTGATGGTAGCAGATTTGACGAGTTCAAAGCCAATTATGGCGAGACCATTGTTACAGGTTACGCTCATTTGTTCGGATATCCTATTGGAATTTTGGCCAATAATGGTGTTCTATTTGCCGAAGCGGCTTTAAAAGCTGCCCATTTTATTGAGCTTTGTGCAAAGAGAAAAATTCCTCTGGTATTTTTACAAAACATTACTGGTTTTATGGTTGGTCGAGATGTTGAAGCAGGCGGAATAGCTAAACACGGTGCTAAAATGGTTACTGCAGTCGCTTCTGCTCAAGTTCCCAAATTCACTGTAGTTATTGGTGGTAGCTATGGAGCAGGCAATTATGGTATGTGCGGCAGAGCATATAGTCCACGGTTTATGTACATGTGGCCAAATTCGAGAATATCAGTAATGGGCGGAGAACAAGCAGCGTCTGTGATGGCAACAGTTACCAAAGAACAAAGAGAACGGGAAGGAAAACCTGTAATAAATGAAAGTTTTGATTGAAATTATCAAATAAAAATTTCTATTTTATTTTAGTTTACTCAAGAGGAAGAACAAAAGATCAAGAAGCCAATTATTGAGAAATTTGAGAAAGAAGGTAGTCCGTATTTTTCAACAGCACGTTTATGGGATGATGGAATAATCGATCCTGCCCAAACCAGAAATGTCTTAGGACTAAGCTTAAGCGCTGCTTTGAATGCTCCAATTAAAGATACTAACTTTGGTGTTTTTAGGATGTAAAAATATTTTTCTTAATTTCATAAATTTAGCAACATTTTTTTTTAAACTAATAAAAATTCATCATCCGATTTAAAATTAATTTTTTTTAAATCCTAAATTGTATAAGTGATATCCTAGGCTTGTTTAAAAAAAAATTTGTTTTTAAAAATAAAATATAAATAATTTAGATAGAAAAAATTTTAATTTAATAATTTTGGCTTATATATTACAATATATTAAGTAAATATAAATTGGGTAAATTATTAATTATCAATTATATTCTTTTAAAACGTTTGAAGCAATCACAATTCTTTGAATTTCGGAGGTTCCTTCATATATTTCAGTAATTCTAGCATCTCTATAATGTCTTTCAGCTGGCATGTCTGAAACAAAACCCATTCCGCCGAGTATTTGAATGGCTTGATGGGCAATGAAAGTGGCTGCTTCTGATGCTGCTAATTTGGCCATTGCAGCTTCCTAGAAATATTTTAATTTAATAAATAGTTAATTTAAGAAAAATCATAAATTTCACTTTTGTAAAAGGTATTTTGTTATCTTTAAGGACTGCAGCTTTATAAGTCAAGAGCCTAGCAGATTCCAATCTTGTTTCCATATCAGCAATTTTTATCTGTGTTAAAAATAAATTATATAAGAAAAAAAAAATACAATATTTTCTAATTACTTGTATTGCTTGTAGATTGGATATTGTTTTTCCAAATGCAACTCTTTTTTTGGCATAGTCGACCGCACAGTCAAGTGCGGCCTGACCAATTCCTAATGCTTGCGCAGCTATGCCGATTCGACCAGCATCAAGAGTTGTCATAGCAATTTTAAAGCCTTCACCAGGTTTTCCAAGCAAATTTTCTTTGGGTATTTTGCATTCATCAAAAATAAGATTACAAGTCGATGATGCTCTAATTCCAAGTTTGTCTTCTTTCTTGCCTAAACTTAGACCTTCATGAGGTTTTGGAACAATGAAAGCGCTTATTCCTTTGTGTTTAAGTGATTTATTCGTTGTGGCAAAAACAACTGTAGCTTCGGACTCGTAGCCATTGGTAATCCACGACTTGGTTCCATTAAGGACCCAATGATCACCTTTATCCACTGCAGTAGTCGATGCAGCACCGGCATCCGAACCATTGCCAGGCTCAGAAAGCGCGAAGCATCCAATTTTATCTCCTTTGGTAAAAGGTCTTAGATACTGCTCAAATTGTTTCTCATTTCCAAACTTGAAAATTGGTCCAAGATAAAGAGAATTATGGGCCGACATTATAACTCCAGTGCTTGCACATCCTCTGCTTATTTCTTCCATGGATATAGCATAAGATAAATAATCTAGACCAGCTCCGTCATACTTTTCGGGTATATCAACTGCCATTAGACCCAATTCTCCCATTTTTCTCACAAGTTCAGCTGGATATTCACTAGTTTTGTCAATTTTGCCAGCCAATGGAAGCAATTCTTTGTCTACAAATTCTTTGCATGTATTCTTTAACATTAAATGAGTGTCGCTAAAATTAATTGAATGCATCTGAGATACATGGCGACAGCTGTTGTTAAGGCTAATCAAGGGTGTCAAAAAATTGATCTTTTGGATAGATTTTAGCATTTTTTGATGTAAAAATGGAATTTTTGTTAAATTTTATATTTATCCAAAAGCAAAGTCTAATAATTATACAAAAATATTATAATTTATCTTAAATGCCTTGAACTTTTTTTTTTTTAAATTTATAGATTATTATTTTGATTAAAGTCCAAATATAAATTTTTATTAAATTAAAATTTAATTGATTTAATTGACAATTGAAAATTTTTCTGGCAATTTTTTTTCACGGATTTTACTAAAACTTATTAGGCAAGCTAAGCATCATCAAAAATGTTGGCAATTTTTTATTTCAAGCTTCTATTTTGATGTAATATATATTTATAGTTAAAACAATTGTTATCTTTTAAAATTTATTTGTTGACTTGTTTTTAAAAAAAAATAGTTGAATAAAAAATTTTATTAATTCAAGCGGCCTACATTCAATGCTATTTAGAATGGAATTAATGGAATTAATATAAGGTCCATTTTTGTTCCAAATTTAGCTTGTTGATAAAACATATAAATAAAGCCTTAGTTACCATGAAGTCAATTATACTACTTAATTGAAGAAATAATGAATTTTAAGCACTTATTCGCCCTGTTTATGATGATTGCCTTGATAGGTAGTTCGATGGTGGAAGGAAGAATTGGAAGAGGAAGATTGGGCTTTGGAAGAGGATTTGGATATGGGAGAAGATTTGGTCCATGGGGCTACGGAAGAGGTTTCGGTCGATGGGGCTTGGGAAGAGGATTTGGACCCTGGGGATTCGGCAGAGGCTTCGGAAGATGGGGACCTGGTTGGGGATACTGGCGTGGTTAAAATAATTTAACAAAATTTTTTATTTAAATAAATTTATTTAAAAAAAGAAGAATTTTATTTTGATGATTATAATTTAAATTATGAATTTTAGCAGGGGTGCCTAAATCTGTCAATTCTAATTTTAAGATATAGAAATATATAAAACGACATTAGCAATCTTATGAATCAATTGCCAACAACAACAACAAATTAAGTTGTATTTGCACGAATTTTTCTTATATTATACATTTACTCGTATTGGATTAAAAACAGAAATGGAAGAACAAATACGAAGTTATTTTGAAACCAAGTTGAAATTTTTTTTTATTTTTTATTTATAAAATTAAAATGTAAGTATTCGTCAGAGAGAGATTTTACACGCTTTGGTTAAAATTGGTTTTGGCTTTTAAAGCGTTCTTTATTTCAATGATCTACTTGCATTCACTTTTGGCTAAATTGTTCATTTGAACATCTCTTTTTCGACTTTTCTTAATCTCACATGCTCTTTTAAGTCAATCAATCCAAACTGGTTGTGCAATTATGATCAAACAACAATGGTTTGAAATACAAGCTGATTTTTAAGCAAATAAAGCCAAGCCAGAAAATTGTTTCATTAAAAACCAACTGGCTGTTCTAACTTCAGCTTAAAATTAAATTTAAAAATTTTTTTTGGCTTTAATCTTTTTATTTTATTAAGCTTTTCTTCTAACACTTTTTAAATGAGTTTAGACAAAAAAATTATTTAAAAAAAAGACAGTTTTGAAATATTATGACCATGGATACACAAAACGTAGCTAATGAGATCAAGTATGGCATCTATTTGTGACACAAATGCGGAAAAATAATTTTTTTTTATTAAGAGAAAACGAAGCTGGATGGAAGAACAAACTTAATATTCCTGTCAAGGACCGACGAGTCAAAACAACTGTATTTATTTAAAGCTTTGTTTTACCATGGGTTAACTTGAGATTTTTATCTTTAGGATGTTACAGCTACCAAGGGACACGAGTTCGAGGACTATTGTCTCAAAAGAGAGTTGTTAATGGGCATTTTTGAAAAAGGTTGGGAAAATCCATCACCCATCCAAGAGGCTAGTATTCCCATCGCTTTGACTGGTCGCGACATCTTGGCCAGAGCTAAAAACGGCACTGGAAAAACTGGTGCCTATTTGATTCCAATCCTTGAGCGCATTGACACCACTAAGGACAAAATTCAAGCTCTCATCATTGTGCCAACTCGTGAATTGGCTTTGCAGACAAGTCAAATATGCATTGAAATATCCAAGCATATGGGATGCAAGGTTATGGCCACTACTGGTGGTACCAACTTAAAAGAGGACATTATGCGTCTCCAGCAAACTGTCCATGTAGTCATTGCCACTCCTGGTCGTATTTTGGACTTGATGAAGAAGGGTCTGGCAGTTATGGATAAGTGCAACATGCTTGTTATGGACGAAGCTGACAAATTGTTGTCCCAAGACTTCAAAAATATGCTCGACTCTGTGATCAGCTATTTACAACCGGACAGACAAATTTTGCTCTATTCAGCCACCTTTCCGTGCACTGTGGACGCCTTTATTGTAATTTTTAATTAGTAAAAAATAATTTAAAGATAAAAGAATTAATTTTTTTTGTTATTAAAAGAAAAAACACATGCACAACCCGTATGAAATAAATCTTATGGAAGAATTGACCCTCAAGGGTATCACCCAATATTACGCCTATGTCCAAGAGAAACAAAAAGTTCACTGCTTGAACACTTTGTTCTCTAAATTACAAATTAACCAGTCAATTATCTTCTGTAATTCGACTCAGCGAGTCGAACTCTTGGCCAAAAAAATAACTGAACTTGGCTACTCATGCTTTTACATCCATGCCAAAATGCGCCAAGACCACCGTAACAGAATTTTCCATGATTTCCGAAACGGTGCTTGCCGTAACTTGGTATGCTCTGACTTGTTCACCAGAGGCATTGATATTCAAGCCGTGAACGTGGTCATTAACTTCGATTTCCCAAAAATGTCAGAAACCTACTTGCATCGTATCGGTCGATCGGGTAGATTCGGTCACTTGGGCATTGCCATCAATCTAATCACCTATGATGACAGGTAACTTGCCACTTGGAAAATTTAATGCTCCGTCCTAATTTTTGTCCTAGATTTGCCTTGCACAAAATCGAGCAAGAATTGGGAACTGAAATTAAACCAATACCAAAAGTCATTGACCCACATTTGTATGTTGCTGAGTACCAAACCGAAGGAAATTTTAACGCAACCGAATTGAAATCCATCGAAAGTAGAGAATATGGCCAAGAGAACCAACAGCAGCAACAACAACACCAAATGTTGCAACAACAGCAAATGCAACAGCAATTGGTCCAAGCTCAACCATAGAGCTGATCAATTAAAATAAAAATTTTTTTTTTCTATCTTTTATTTTATTTATTATTTTCAAAAGCAAAAAAAAAAACTATCACACTCTACGATCAGTATATAAGATAAATTAAGTACCATGTTTTCCAAAGCTAAAATTTAATTTAAAAAAAGATTGTTTTTTGTAAAATTTTTTAAAATTCTTTTTTTAGAAATTTGATGTTGTTGCTTTGTTGGAACGTTTAGCTAATTCTTTTTTTTCGACACTTTTTTTTTGATTTTAGTTAAAAATTTGTTATTTTAGATTTTGCTAAACCCTATATTTTAATCTGTTTAATATATTTTGTTACCAGAAAAACTAAAACATCAAAAGGCTAGCTTAATTTCTATCCCATAGAGCTACTCAATCAAACTTAGATTAATTTTTTTTGAGAATAAAAAATTTTAACTTTTACACAAAAAAAGATTAATTTTTATTCAACCATGTTCCATCATAAAATACTCTCATCTTTTTTGTTTGTCTGTCTGTCCGTCTTTTGATGGGAGCTAAAATGTTGATCTTTTTTTGGGTAAAAAAAAATTGTTCATTATTAGTTTTAAATAAAATATTAAATTCATCATCTAATATGTTTTTTATTCTAATCAAATCTTATTAGTTTAAAAAAATAAAATGATATTCTTTATCTAATTTTTTAATCAATTTATAAATTATCTTAATAATAATTTGGATTATTATTAAGATTTTTCAAATCTAGAAGACCGTGAATCTGTTCTACAAATGAATGTCTACAGATAGATGGAATTTTAGTGGCCTTTTGTAAAGATTTTAAGCTTTAAGTTATGTTGTGACTTCTTTGGGAAAGGTTCAGTAATAAAATACCAAAACTGATCTCAAGCCTGATAAGGAAAAGAAAATCTAGTTTAAAAATATTCCATATCTAATAATGGTTGATAAATTCATTTTTTGGTATTGTCTGTGAAAACTGTAAAAAATTTTGATCAAAATTTTTTTAAATTTTTTCATCAAGCTTATTTTTTGACGTTTAAATTCAAATTTAATTAACAAAATAAAAAAATAAAAATTATGTAAAATTCCAGAGTTCAAATAAGAAATAAAAATAAATGACTGGATTTATTCTAATATTTGGAAAAAAAATTTTGGGACACATTTTAGATCAAAACAAACAGAAAAATTTGACCTCACATATTTTCCAATTTTTACTTCCTTATAAAAGCAAAATAAAATTTCAAGGTTTTAGCATTACCAACAAAATACAAAGAAATAGAAAAAAAATGAACTACACTAAATTGTTTGGATTGTTTTTGGTTGTTTTATTGGCCACTAGTGTGACAGTTGAGGCCCAGCGATTTGGCTTGGGACGATTCTATGGTCCCAGATTTTTTGGTAGGGGATTTTATGGTCCCAGATTCTTTGGTCCAAGATTTGGTCCATTCTATGGCTGGCGAAGATTTGCACCATTTGCATACGGATATCCGTTCTATGGCTAGATTTTTTATTTTCTCTTTTTTCAAATTTTTATAGTTTAAATAAAAATAAAAACTAAAATAAGAATTATGTTTTGTTTAATTTTAAACTTAGTAAAAAATGCCTTTTAAAAAAAATATCCATTTATTTTTAAGTTATTTATTTGATTAAAAATCAAAAAATATTCTTATTAAGATAGACCAAATTTTACAATATTCTAACAAATAGTTAAATAATTTTTTTTAAACAAATTTTTATTATTTCTTTCTACCACCTCTTTCTTTCAGATGCAATTGTATTACACTTTCCGTATACATGTTATAATAGGCCAGAGTATTCTGGTCCTTGATAAAAAGCGAATCTAGCTGTAATTTTTGCTTACCAGCCGGAATGGTCAGCATTTCAGTCAATTTATTTTTAATAGCAGCAACAGTTTCGGTCAGCGGCATTGTCAGAGTGATCGACTGACCATTTAAGTTCCACTCAGGCTTTTCGGGGACTATTGGACACTGAACATAAAACTTAATTGGACCTCGTGACTGATACTGGGTCAAAAAGTCGGCTTCAGGGATCAAATGCTCCTCGGTTTTTTGTCTTTTAGAAGCAGGCTCTTCCAATTCAGCTGGCATGTGAACTGTTGGCGCTGCGGGCTGAGTTTGAGCGACAGCGGGTGCCGGTTGGACAGCAGGCTGCGGAGGCACGCTAATAACCTTATAGGTAAGGACTGAAGGTGGTTGAGGGGGCGCTTGCTTGACAACAGTGGTGGTCAATGCCGAGGTTATCATTGGAGTGGGTATAGTAGGGCCTATTTTGCTATTTGACTCATCGCCGACCAGGCCCTGGCTCTGGTGAATCGCCTTTATTTGCTCTTCCAAAGATATGCCACTCATAGCTCGTTTGGAAGTCATTTCCATTGTGTTCGAGTGGCCGTCCCAAGTGGTCAAATCGCGCTCTCTTCTATCCTCTTCTCCCTTTTTTCTGCCAATGACTGTCTCTTCGGCGCCCCTTCCGAACATATCACTGCGATACTCGGCCATGCGCTTGAGATTCGCCTCGATACTGACACCACCAGCGAGCACATCCTCTTGTTCTTCTCTTTCCTTGCGTTCTCGTTGCTTTTGCTCCAGCCATTTCGGGTCCAGAGTTGATATACGCATGTGTTCGGACATCATTGACGCGGGTATCAATTCGCCAGTAATTGGCGATTTGAAGTACTCTTCAGCGCCGTGTTTCTTGCCTTGTTTGGCCTTAGGGTCATATGGACGAATGATCACATTGGCCGGATTAGGCGGCAAGGGAATATCTTGTCTAAAGGCAGAAGTCTTTTTTCCTTTGGTCTCCTCGACACCAGCATCTTCATCCATGGCCACGCGGTCAACATTTTTGTCCTTAGGTATCGATTCTTCGGTCACTCGACTCTCATCTTCAAGGATACGCTGCATCAACAGCCTGCCATTGTTGTCCAATGCACTAGGGTCCAGTTGGCCCGACTCTATTCTCTCTTGGACAATTACTCTGGCGCCAACATCAGCAGGAGTGGTTGGCGGCGGAAAGTTTCCCACCTCATTAGGCTGATAGTCCACAGTCTCAACAACCACAAAGTCATGCCAATCAATCTGAGCATAGGCAACCCTTTCTTTTTCAGCAATTTCGTTCTCTTCGGCCCGCTCTTTTTGCTGTACTCTTTCCCATTCGACCCTGTATGCCAAACTCTTCAGAATGCCAAGCGGATTTTCAATCTCTTGTCGCAGTCTATCAATTAAATCCTTAGGAGGGAGAAGTATTTTTGTGTATTGATCAACCAAGCGGGTAAAATAGTTAAAATGACTGTGCTGAGGCTTTAGAAAATCAAACATTGGGTTACGCTGTTCTTTGTTCATCAAATTTGTCAAAAACGGCCTACCATTTCTGGCCACAAATTGAGCAGTTAGTTTGATAACATCGATGTCCAAAGGCATTACAGATGGTGCATCGTTTATGAACTCGAATTCAGGCGGAGGGTCCTTTAGTATGATTATCTGTTCCATTATTTTTGATTGTGTGTCCTGGGTTTTCGAGCTAAGGGTCATCTTTTGAAGGTTGAGTGGTAAAGTTTGGCTTCCATTTACAGGGTTCTGTTGCAAAGCGGGCGCTGCTGGCTCTTGGGAAGGACGGCCTTCGGCTATTTCTTTTACTTTGTGCTGGTAATAGCCGTGGTAAGGATCCAACGAGTTTAAGAAGTTGAATTTGGGATTATTGATTTCGTTTTGGCGAATTTTTTCTTCGAATTCGGGACCATTTCGGGCCACGAACGTGGCTGTCTTGTCGACTATGCTTCGAACTTCGGGTGGTGGATATATTATACCTATGGTAGTCGGCATTTTGACTTGCTAAAATCAATTAAATGGAATTGAAGTAAATAATAAGTCGTTTATTGAGTTAGAATATTATTTATATACATTTTTTCAAAATATGTTCTCGATTTGAAATTATTTATTGTTTCAGAATTAACTTAACTTTTGTTTAAATTAAAAAATTTTCTCATCATGTATTCAAAAAAATAAACAATTTAACAAGTATTGAATTAAGTTAAACACTAGAATTACTGGCAAAATTCAGTCAATTTTCTGAATCCTAAATAAAATAGCTTACTTAATGGTGCTTTAGTGTTAAGTGTCATAGACCAATTTAAGTGTGATTTATTCTATAAAAAGAGAATTTTTTTTCAATTAAATTTCAAGGTTAATCAACAGGTCTTGTCAATATATGTAAAATAAACTTTCTGATTATTGGTTCACGAGAGATGAATTTGATCATCTATTATTAAATTAATTTTTCATTAATGAATTTCATTAGTTCTATCTATATTGCTTTCTTGTAAAGCATACTTAGATCTTTAGAAAATATTTTATTTGAAGAAAACTATCTATCACCTAAAGGCTAAATTCTTCAATAATGACTCGATTCAAGGGCAAGGGTTTACGGTATTTTTATTATGAATGAAAAAAAAATTAATCTACTGATATCCTTGCCTGAAAATAAGATGTAAAATTATATAAAATTTTAATAAAATAAGATGACTTTATCTACATTACTTTGCCTATTAATACATCTGACCAGTTATAAATTTTGGTGACCAGCATTTTACTTGTGATCAGTTAGAAGAAGGTATTCTTGTAACATAGCAGGTCAGATCCAATTTTATTTGGGAGATTTCTCTCCTGAACCAATAATCAGAAAGTTTATCTTACATATATTGACAAGACCTGTTGATTAACCTTGAAATTTAATTGAAAAAAAATTCTCTTTTTATAGAATAAATCACACTTAAATTGGTCTATGACACTTAACACTAAAGCACCATAAAGTAAGCTATTTTATTTAGGATTCAGAAAATTGACTGAATTTTGCCAGTAATTCTAGTGTTTAACTTATTTCAATACTGTCATAAGAATCCCACAAAAGAAATTGCTATAAACTTAAAATCTTTCGGGATCCTTAGATTAATTGTTAATGGTAAAGTTCAAGAATTGGCTGCTGATTTTTTATATTAGAAGAAATAATAACGACTCTGATCATGTTTTCGTTGCCTATTTGGTGCCCAAAATGGGTCTCTGTTTGGTGATAGAGTTTTTAAACGTTTTGATGGTTTTTAGGCAACCAGAAGATCCGTTCTCACAGCAAATCCATGAATTATATCCTTTTATCTTCGGTTGATATTCTAATCGATATTTTTTTCTTAAATAACAAATAATATAAGGTTACCCTTTATTGGGTTTAAACTCAGTAAAAGTATTTACTTGACTTATAAGTTTAGTACATTTATTTAGTAGGTCATTTATAAAAGATTTAAACAAGTTGGGAGATAGTAAAGATCCTTATCTTACACCTTTATTTCACGCTAATTTTCGAAATAGTAAAAGAACAATTATAAATTTTATTGTTTATTTGTCTTCTTAATTGATAAGTAAAGATTTAATATTTTAGATTTTTGATTCGCTTTATTATATTGATTTATTATAAAGATATAAAGCTATCTTAATTCTATTTAAATTACAAAAGATAAAGGAAAATTTTATTTCAATTAGATATCTTATTTTCATATTGAAAAAATATTTTTGGAAAATATTCTCATCTTGGATAAAAGATAAGGATGATATTTGATAAAATTCAAATATACAAAAATATATCGGCATATAATATGCATTTTTTTGTTTATTAGGAAAAAGAAAAAGGTAAATAAAAAAATTTTATGTCTAATTGGATTTTTACAGATAAAGTAAATTATTTTTAATTTAGATAAGATGAAATAAATTTTTGTCAAAAAAAGTAAACATAACAATAATTCTAAAATTAAAAAAAAGTAAAATTTCTAATTTTAGTTATATTATTATCAATTTACAAAATTTAAAATATTTAAAAACATTTAAATTTAAACAAATATTTAGCATAAATATTTAAATAAATTTATTTTTTTATATTTCTAAGTGGAAGAATACTATAAAAATTACTGTGAAAATTAAAAAAAAATATTATCAAAATATGAATAATAAGCAACTTTTTAGTTTGTTGGTTATATTTTTGGTAGCGTTCGCTTTGAATGTAAGTGGACAGCCCTTAAATGATACATTACCTGGTTCTGATTTGGGAGTTAGAGGATGGCCTTATGGAAGAGGCTTTGGAGGACCTGGATGGCGACAAGCTCTTGGTTTAAGAAGGCCAGGATGTCCATTTATGGCACAATTTATTTGATTTAAATAAAAATTTTTTGATAGTAAAAAATAGCTATTTTGTTTAATTTTTTGACAATAATCAAATTTTATTTATCCTCGACAAATCAAACTAATAAGATATGCTTGAAATGCCTTTAAATTACAATAATTTAAATTAAAGCAGACCACGACAAAATTTAATTAAAAATCCCAGCCAGATAAACAAATTCCAGCAATTTTTGAAATTTAATACAGACTTAAATATCGACTATTTTAAGTAAAAAAATCAAAAATTAGTTTTAAAAAACCTTAACCCAACACTAAAAACTTATACTGAAATTTCTATTTTAAGCATTTTTTATTATTTAACAAAATTAAATACATTATATAAAATGACAGATTGTGTGGCTAGTACTCATGGTTTGGTATTTTCCATATCACCAGTTAAAAAGCAACCCAAGTTGAAAAAAAATGAAGAGGAAGAAGAAAATATTCTTACACTAGCCCCTTTCACTAAACCACCGAAAATCAATTTTGGTCAATTGAAAATAAATGAGTCAGTTGAGCGTTCTGTTTTGTTAATTAACCCTCAGCAGTTCGATCTGGACTTGGTGGTCACCAACAATCAGCTTAACATAAACAACATTCAGCTAAAAATAGAAAAAGGAAAAAATGTTAATTTAAAAATAACCTGGTGTCCAGAAAAACCAGGTAATTATAAATTTGCAATCTTATTTGAGGTTACCAATTCAGCAAGACTAAAATTCTTGGTACATGCATTTGGTGTGTGCATCAAACCGGAAGAAAAAAAGCCAGTGCGCAAGCCATTGAACATGCTTCAGCCAATTAAGAAAAAATCTGATCCAGCACAAGTTCAAAAAAAAGAAACCATTCTTTCTACTAAATACAAAACAACAACAACCACTACTACTACAGTATACAAAAAGTCTGCCAAGCAAAATCCCAAATTTGACGAAACAGTCATAATTGAAAAGAATGGCAATAAAGAAAACAACAAGAACCTTGGAATAACAATCGAGACTGCATCAGATACTCGAGAGAAGACCGAATCTAAGAACATTAAAAATCTTTATGAAGATTCCTTCAATGAACCTAAAGCACTTGATTCTACTCCCAAGTATACTGAAATTAAAACACCCACTCAACCCTTTGGCAAAGTTCAGTTGACACCTAAACTATCTGATTTTATTAAACCACCTTCTAACTCATCTGATCAAAGCCCTAGTCTTGTCACTTCAACATTGACCAAAATAACAAAATTAGCTGCTACAAAATATGTAGACATATCAATTGATCATGAAAACCCTCTTAATAGCAAGACTGTAATCGATGAAGGTCCAAAAACCCCTCACTTTCCTCTTAAGCTGAACTCTTTTAAACCAGGTCTAATTCCTTATGAGTCAAATTTGCCTGAATTTGACACCAACTTGATTCAAACTCCTAAGTTTGAAAGAAACTTTTCATCACAAGAAAAAAATTTTGCTGATAATTTTTTGGTTGAAAAGTATGCCATAATTTGCCAAAAACAATGGCGTTACAAAATTTTCAGGCGTAAATTGAGAGAAATTAAGCTCAGAATTAAAACTGAACGACTAAGCCAGCTTCTTGCCGGTTCCAAAGGTCTTGCACTTGAATTCGAGTTGCTCAATAAGAAACAAGATGAGCTATTCATTCAGCAACAAATGGAAAAGCAACGAAAAGACAAACTTCTAATTGAGATGGAAAAACAGGAACAAGAAAACAAGAAAAAATTGCTTAAATGTGTCATAATGTGCCAGAGAGCAATAAGAATGAAAAGATTTCGGAAATTTTTTGGAATATACCAGCAAAGCATGATGATAAAGTCAGCTCTAGTAATTCAGCGAAAATGGAGGTTGATTAAATTTAGACAATGCTTAAAAACACTAAAACTAGAAGAACAGTTGAGGATGGAAAGACAAATGAAGTTGAATAAATACAGCATTATGTGCCAAAAATGGTTCAGATACAAGAAATTTCGTAAATGCTTGGCCAAGTTGCTAGAAGAGAAAAGAACTTTAGAGAGACAAATTGAGGCTGTTTGTGTGCTGCAAAAAAGATGGCGAATGCTTAAATTCCGTCAACAGATGGCCAAATATCGCTCAGCTGTGCTCACAATTCAATCTTGGTATCGTCAATGCATAAAACCACGGAACGAATTTTTAATCCTAAAGAAGTATACTCTTAGAATTCAAGCTATTTACAGATACAAAGTTGCCAAAAGGACCAAATCTGCTTTGATTATTCAGACATATTTTCGAACTTATATTCAGCGAAAAAAATTTATTAAAATCAAAAAAAGTGTGCTAGTGATTGAAAATTGGTACCAGAATAAACAGGACCGAATCAGATTTTTGAAACTAAAACGGGCTATTCCTCACATTCAATTAAGATCACGTGATTTAATTCTTAAACAAAATAAAGCAGCTACAACTATTCAAAGAGTGTATCGTTACTACAAATTTCGTAGAGAATTGGACAGATATCGACAAAGTGCGATAAGAATACAAACATGGTCACGCTCTATGAAACCAAGATATGACTATTTGGAATACAAGCGCATTGTAATAAAGTCATGTGTTATAATTCAAAAACATTGGAGAATGTATTTGGCAAAGAGAGAATTAACCAGACAATTAAGTGCATTATTGATCCAAAAGATATGGAGAGGTTATTGGACTAGAAAAAATTTTGAAGCATTGCGAGAAAAGAGGCTAGAGGAATTGCGCATGGAACACGAATTGGAAGTTTTGAATTACTGTGCTACTAAAATTCAAGCGGTTTGGCGGGGATTCCAAGTGCGCAAAGCAACTACTCAAGTCTTGTGCTCAATACGCTCAAGACTCAGCTTTTATCAAATAAATACCAGATCTGAGTCGAGCACCTTAGGCTCGAGGATCAAACATTCTCTCAAAATTTTGAACTATCCTTGTGTACCTATTCAGCAGATAATGCTGGCACTCACCGATTTGGATAAAGTTACTTGTCTATCGCCTGAATGCTGTCTGATTTTTACTCGCGAAGGTGCAATAGAAATTCTGTATACATTTATAATGAATTGTAACCGCAGTGTCCCTCACATGGACTTGGTCACGCTTTGTTTACAAATTTTAATAAATCTTAGCAAATATTCCCAAACTGTTGAGTATATCCTAAGTATTGGTGGCTCTTGTTCTCTTTTGCTCAACTTGTTACAATCTTACCAATCTAGCAATCCAAAAATATTCATGAAAGCTTGTATTATTTTCATTCTTTTGTCACAAGATGAGTCAATCAAGGAGTTTATTATGGGGCAAGAAAATTTTGTTAAAAAAATAAACAGCATATATTCAGTGTTGAAGCGCAAGGCTAATTTTACCAGAGAAAGATATACTAGTAAAGGCTGCTTGAACAGCAAAGATCATTTGAATAGCACTTTAAATATTGGTCTAAATTGCAGTGCCAAAAAAGCTCTAGTTTTTAGCTTTTCATTTTTGCCAGAATGGAGTTTAGCAAAGAAAGAAACAATTGAACTGGTGGAGCCGATTGGTTCTTTGGAGTACATGATGAAATGTTTTGACATCAGCCCAGAGACTTATATTGGAAACTCATTGAGTATCAGGACACCAAAAAAGTCTCTATCGTCATCAGCTATTGACAAATCTGGGAAAAAATCAACAATAAAAGCTAAGCCCACGGCTAAGCCACATATACCCAAAGCAAGCAACAAGCAATTATTCAAAGATACCCAAGATTCTAGAATTCTTTCCCAAACTACATTCAGAATGGAAAATGTTACTCAAGAGCATATGTACGATGCTGAATATGATGATGACCATTTTTCGATCCTTAGTGATGAGAGTTATCGATCGATCAGCTCGGTAACTACGGTCAAAAGTATTTCAAATTTGAATACAGAATTACCTAAATTGAACTCTACTCTCATGAGTTCCATCAATCATAGAAAAAATGGTGCAATGAAAAAATCAGAATCGGCCAATTTTTCATAAATGTAAATTTTTTTAATCTTAGAAATACTTTATAACAATTAGAAATTGGCATCTTCAAAACGCTAGTTTTTTTTTATATTAATTTTGATATTAAATTTTGTCAATTAGCAAAAAAATTTAGATTTTTTTTTAAATAAATAATCAAAAAAATAATTTTTTTATGAATGAAAAAAAAATTAATACGTAACTAAATGATAAAGTATTTTAAAGAGATCCATGATAAGTATTTTCTATGATGGTTTTCAAGAGATTAAATGAAAATATTAATTAAAATTTTCTGCATTTAAAATCAAGAATTTGTATACTTTAGACTAAAATAAAGCCAAGATTTATAAACAAATTTAAACTGGGTCGTAGAATAGCTAAGATAGAGATTAAATTATAAAAAATCTTTAATTCAAATTTAGAAAGGACTTCTAAATTCTGTTAAATGATGTATTCTTTTTGTTAACACTATTATGATTATACTATTCTCCCATTTTGTTTAAAAAAATATTGATTTTTTAAAATTTAAATATTCGAATTATTTAGTATTTAGATAAGAAATTTTTTTGTTTAAATTTTTCCATTGTTTTATTTATTATGCTCATTTATTCATTAAAACATCAGTATGGAATGAGTTGTCTATTCATTAAGATTTTCAAATAAAAACTATATTACTTAGAATCAAATATCAAATATCTAAATAACCAACGATACTCATTCAAGTATGACTTCTATCAATACTCAAGGAAATATTGAATCTTAAACATATTTAATTAAAGCTACCTGATCGATAGTATTCAAAATACTTTAATCCAATCTAATTCCTATCTTCTTGGAAATTTTAAAAAGGACTATAAAAGGCCAAAGTTATGTTATGATTAATAGTAAAAAAAGACCCAAATTTGAAAAATTATGAAGGTATTTTTCAAATTTATAATTAATCACAAGCTTTTTTAAACGAAAAACTAGAGAGAATTATATTTTATAATAATTTTATTTGAGTTTTTTATAAAATTTATGAATGATGCATTTGTTATTCACTTTTAAGAAATACCTTTTTGTAACAATTTGCCTGAAAATTGACTAAATCAAATTGTTTTTAAAACCAATTATAATTATTATTAATCTTGTTCTTGGCTAAAATCTTAGACTATTGTTTAGAGCAAAAGTTTCGTCCACTTATTGATGCTTTGATTCACTTAGTTAAAAATGGTAAAATATATAAATATATGAAATTTTTTTTAATTTTTTATAACTTTCACAAAGAGCTATCATTGGACTTCAAACAATGTCAAGCAGTCGGGCCACGACGACATGGTGCTGTTACCAAAAATTACCGAACAGGCTATTTTTGACAATCTTAAAAAACGATTAATGGACAATTATATTTATGTAGAATTTTTCTGCTTAAAAAAATTTTAATTTATGTCAATTTTTCAAAAGACATATATTGGACCGGTTCTCATAGCTGTGAACCCATATAAGGATTTGCCATATTTTTCAGACGAGGAGATTGAGAAATACCGCGGAGCGGTAAAAATCTTTTAAATTGATTTTTAATTAAGACCTTATTTTACTGTAAGCTTAAATAGAATCAAATTGAGAACCCACCGCACATATTTGCAGTGTCTGATTTTATGTACCGTAACTTGTTGATTGACAATGAGAATCAGTGTGTCATTATTAGTGGCGAGTCTGGCGCTGGCAAAACAGTATCAGCTAAATACATCATGAGCTATATATCCAAAGTGTCCGGTGGTAATCAATCATTCAAAGTTCAGAATATAAAAAATATCATACTTCAGTCTAACCCTCTTCTGGAAGCGTTTGGAAACGCGAAAACTTTGCGCAATAACAATTCCAGTAGATTTGTAGGCAGTTGGTTGTGTTATTTTCAAAAAGTTAAATGCTTATTTTAGGGCAAATATGTTGAAATCCAATTTAGCCGAAGTGGTGAACCAGAGGCTGGACGTATAACTAATTTTCTACTAGAAAAAGTAATCTAATTAAATAAAAAAAAGTTTTTTAAAATTTTCTATTTTATTCAGTCAAGAGTTGTCAGTCAAACAAAAAATGAGAGAAATTTTCATATATTTTATCAATTATGTTCCTATAAGAAAGATGACTTACACAGTTGTATTTTATTTATTTAATTAAATTTGAATTACTTTTTGGTCCAGAAAAGCTCGGTATTGTTGACATGAAGAGGTTTATGTATTTGAACAAAAGTGGATGCTACGATGTGGATGGAATAAATGACCAAAAAGATTTTGAAGAGGTTCAATGTGCCATGGAGGCGATCAAGATATCTAATCAGGACCAATTTAACATATTTAAAATAGTCGCTGGTGTTCTCCATCTAGGAAATATTAAATTTATTCCTCACGGAAATTACGCTCAACCTGAAAATATTGATTGTAAACTAAGATTAAAAACAATAATTATTTTTTAATAAGTCATAAAAATAGCTTTGGAATATCCGTGCTATTTATTGGGTATAAATAAAGAGAGTCTCAAGACAAAACTAGTCAGTCGGACGATAGAAACCAGAGCAGGTAGCATTAATGAAAAAATAGATGTAACTCTTAATGTAGAACAGGCCGAGTATACCAAGAACGCTCTGGCCAAGGGAATTTATGCTAGGCTTTTTGATCATTTGGTCAATGTAAATAAATACTTAAAAAAAGAAAAATATTTTACTTAATTTACATATTTCAAGGTGATTAATGGTGCTATGGAAGTCAAAAATCCAAATTTGGTCAATATCGGTATTTTGGATATTTACGGTTTTGAGATATTTGACCAAAATGGCTTTGAACAATTTTGTATAAATTATGTAAATGAAAAATTACAGCAAATATTTATTGAGTTAACACTTAAAGCCGAACAGGTAAATAAAATTTTTATCTTTTTAAATTTTTTTAAAACATTTTTCATATTTTTGTAGGAAGAATATAAACAAGAGGGAATAAAATGGAATGACATAAGTTTTTTTAATAATAAAGTAGTGTGTGATTTGATCGAGTCAAAAAACTCACCACCGGGCATCTTTAGTATAGTTGACGATGTGGTAATTACAATGCATGCAACTGGAGAAGGAGTTGACCAAAATTTACTTCAAAAACTTAACAAATCTTATGTAGGCCATGCACATTTCACCGCCGGTGCGTCCGGATTTTTGATAAAACACTATGCTGGAGATGTAAGCTATGACATAGAAGGTTTTTGTGAAAAAAACCGAGACGTCTTATTCCAGGATCTTGTAGATCTGATGAAATCTAGTTCTTGGTAAAATCTTATAACCAAATAAGAGGAAAACTATTTTGAAATAAAACTATTTACAGTTCATTTGTGCGAAGCTTATTTCCAGATCAACCAACTGGTCCAGGCAAACGTCCGACCACTGCTGGTAGTAAGATTAAATCTCAAGCCAATCAACTAGTAGAAAAATTAATGAAATGCTATCCATCATATATTCGGTGCATAAAACCGAATGACTCCAAGCAACACCATAATGTAGAAGAGGAACGAGTCAAACATCAGATCAAGTACTTAGGTCTGGTAGAAAATGTGCGAATTAGAAGAGCTGGCTTTGCTTACAGACGAGAGTTTGTGAAGTTTTTGCATCGATACCACATTGTGTCCAAGCAAACAAAATTCTGGAATGGACCAGTTGACAAAGGTATTAAATTAATCATGGAATCAGTGAACATAGACCCTGCGGAATGGCAAACAGGAAAAACCAAAGTCTTCATCAAATCTCCTGAATCAGTAATAAGAATAAATAAATAAATTCAAATTTTAAATTAAAATTTTGTTTCAGTTGTTTTTATTAGAAGAGATAAGAGACAGAAGATACAATGAATATGCTGTTGTTCTGCAAAAAGCATTTAGACGATTCAATGCTGTCCAGTTTTATCTAAAGCTTAAAAATGAAGCTGCTGATTTATTTTATCAGAAAAAAGAAAGAAGAGAAAATAGTTTAAATAGGAAATTTTATGGTGACTATATGGGCTTGGAAAGATTTCCCGGAATTCAGGCATTAATACCCAAACGTGAAAATATAGAATTTGCCCAGACTTGTTTTAAGTACGAGCGCAAGTTTAAGCCTCAAAAGAGAGATTTGATTTTGACCAATAAGGCTATTTACATAATTGGTAGAGAAAAAGTAAAGGATAAAAAGAGCAAAAAATTGGTGGAAGTTATTAAACGCCGCATTGAGTATTTACAACTAAATAAAATAATTCTAAGTCATTATTGTGATAATTTTATAATGTTGGTACCTTATAACCAATACGGATCATTATTACAAGTTGAATTTAAAACTGAATTTTTGACCACATTTACCAAACGGTACAAAGAAAATCACAATAAAGAATTCATGATTGACTTTTGTGATTCGTATATTTTAAATTGATTATTTATAAAAAATTTTACTTTTTTTCAATTAAACAGGATTGAGTATGAGATAAAAAAAGATAAGTTTT
Organism: Brachionus rotundiformis; assembly: GCA_016802295.1. NCBI lineage: Eukaryota > Metazoa > Rotifera > Eurotatoria > Ploima > Brachionidae > Brachionus > Brachionus rotundiformis. The sequence goes on from JAESIW010000137.1 coordinate 4,944,104, forward strand.
TCGGAGGAGGAACTCGTAATCTTAAGTTTGTTAAAGACCAATCAATTAAAGATATTATGATGGTTCCGGGTGGAAAACAATGTGTCATTAAAGTACCACAGGGACTTCCAAACACTTCTAGTATAGAAAAAAAAATCATTAATAATCAGAATTTTCAAGCTTAATTTTAGGACCAAATCCAAATTATTATCAAAAAAATTTCGAATTGGAACCATGGTGGCCAAAATTTGAAATATTAAAAAGAAAGTTTAATATTACAATTGTGAAAGGAGATCGATCTAGACCAAGACAAGTAAATAATGGTGCTAAGAAAACAAATCAACCTAAGTGAGTTGACCAGTGTGTGTTTTTTTTTTTGATTTTAATTTTTATGAATTTGAAAAGACCTCCAATTAAAGAGAGAAAGCCAAAGCCGGTAGTTGCAGAACCAAACTATCCCAAGTGCCGTGCTCTGTACTCTTATTCAGCTACGGATCCTGATGAATTATCGTTTGAGGAAAATGACATAATCTATATCGTTAGACAAAAAGGTAGACTTAATTGTTAATTAAATTTTTTTCATATTTCTGCTTTTAGATCCGATAGGGTGGTGGTTTGGAATTTGTAAAGGACAAAATGGGTTATTTCCATCAAATTATGTCGAAATTCTTTAGTTTTTCTTTTTATAGTTTTTTAAAATTCTAGTTTTTTCTTATTTTTAGACTATTTTTTACGTTTTACAAACCAAGATAAGAATTTTCAATAAAATTATATTTACAAATAACCAATACCTTTTATTTTAATTTAGGCTAAAAGTTTAAAAGTTAATCGATAAAGCTATTCAGAATCATTAGATAAAATTTATCTAAAAGAGGTATACTTGCTTTTATTTTCAAGGGTCAAAGATAATTTTACAAATTTGTCTCTTATATAATTTTATTCAAATCTTTGAAAAAATTTTTAAAAAATTCTTATCAAAAATTCAATCAAGATTAGGTGTGTTATAATATTACGCTTTAGACATAAGTTTTAAGCAAAATTTTATTTATATAATACAAGCATTTTCAAAAATTTAAGAGTTATCCAACTCAATCGCATATAAAAAAAAAGTGTTTCTAATTTTTTTCTTAAAAAAAAATTAGATCTTCTTCGAATTTAAAATGCCTAGTTTAATAGACGCACAAAGCACACATGAGAAGAAAAAAATTACCATCTGTGGTGCTGGTCTAGTGGGATGTTTGGCAGCTTGTTATTTTGCTGAGCGAAATTTTGACGTAACTTTGTATGAATACAGATCAGATATACGGAAAATGAAGGTGGTTGTTGGCAGAAGTATTAATATGGCAATGAGTGTGCGTGGTAGAGAGGGGCTAAAGCGCATAAATGCAGAAGAGGCCATCACTTCAAAAGGCATCGAAATGTATACTCGTATGCTTCATGATACCAAAGGAAACATGACATCAGTGCCTTATGGAAAAAGCTCTCAGTGTATTCTCTCAATCGACCGAAGATATCTCAATGAACTGCTTTTAAATGGTAACTTTAATGAAAACAGGATCAAGAGATAGCTAAAATATTCGTTTAGAGGCTGAAAAATATCCGAATCTGTCCATAGAGTTTAATCATAAAGTTAAAAAATGTAATACCAGTACCGGTGAAGTAATATTTGAAAAGTAGGAATATTATCATTTGTGAAGAATATTTAAATATTTAATTTTATTTGAAAAAAAGCACGTCAACAGGTCAGGAAGTTAAAATAAACTCTGATTTAGTAATTGGATGCGATGGTGCTTATTCGGTTGTTAGACAAAATTTGCTCAAAGATAAACCTGTCAATTTTTCACAAAGCTACAATTCGGGATATTATTTGGAACTGAGAATCCCGCCAATAAATGGAACATTTGCTCTGCCTCCAAAGCATTTGCATATATGGCCAAGAGGAAGTTTTATGCTTATTGCTCTACCAAATCAAGACTGTTCCTTTACATGTACACTTTTTATGCCCTTGGAAATGTTCGACCAGCTAAAAACACCTGAACATGTGATTACATTTTTTCAAAAGTACTTCGTCGATGCTATGAACTTAATGGGTAAAGATAGTCTAATTGAAATGTACTTTGCAACCAAACCATCATCTTTGATTTCAATTACAGTAAGAATTAAAAAGATTTATTATATTTTTAATCAAATTTAAAATTATTTAGTGTGATCCTCATCATGGAAAAAAATGTGTTCTATTTGGTGATTCTGGTAAATATTTTTTTCTTAAAAAAGAATAAAAACCTAAATATCTTAATACTCTAATTAAGCTCACGCAATGGTTCCATTCTATGGTCAAGGAATGAACTGTGGCTTCGAAGATGTAGTTGTTTTTTTTGAGATTTTAGACTCGTTGGGCTTTGATAATCTTGACAAAGTATTGGAAAGATATTCCCAAATTAGAGTCCCAGATGCTCATGCAATTTGTGAATTGGCCATTAGAAACTATGATGAGGTAAGATATTAAAACAAATTAAGTTTAGTCTAAAATATTTTTTAGATGAAATATTTGGTAACAACTAGAGGCTATAAATTGAGAAAAAAACTGGATAACTTTTTGAACTTATTATTTCCGTCTTCTTGGGTTCCATTATATACAATGGTGACTTTTTCTAGAATGCGCTATAGTGATGTAATTGCTGAACGAAAGAAACAAGATAAAGTAAAGTCTATATAATTAAAAGAAACTTTATATAATAATTATTTTTAAAGATTATTGGAACAGCTGGCTGGGCTTGTTGTTTATCGATTTTGGCAGGAATTGGATTTTATGCTTACAGGACTAAGGCTAGTTTTTCGTTCATAAATAACTTTTTTAAAGTTTTGAAAAATTAATCAATTAAAGTAATAATTTGTTAGTTTTAAAAAGATGATATTTTTACATGGCGAGACCCAGATGAAAACAATTTGGGAAAATTCGCATTGTATCTAAATTGAATTCTTGATAATCATATCATCAAATATTTATTTTTTTCTACATATTAATAATCATATTAAATAAATAATTTTTTCATAAAAAATTTTTGTTAATAAAATAAAATTTCAAAAAATCAAATTTGAGTCTTTTTTGAATAATGGAGAATTTTTATCTAAACAATTGCTATCTTAAAATATAAAAAAATTTGTATTTATAAAAGATTTTTTAAGAGTTAAATAATTTTTTAATTTTATCTAATGATAATTAAAATTAAAAGCTGAATTAAAATAAAAAATCCTTGAAAATATTTGAAAACATTTTTCAAAGCATTATTTTTCGTGAAACCAGCCATTTCCATTGACTTGATAACATGAGTATTTTTCATAAAAGTATTCCATATGAATCTGGTTCGAAAATTTTCAATCATTAATACTGAAATTCCGACATTGTTTCCAATCACATCTGGATTATACCAATTTTTTTGAGGATTAAATGCATCTATAAAACCATATCTATCCCATGAAAGAGGATATTTTGTTTTTAAATTTTTCAAAACAGCCAACGCTTCAAAAGGCAAGAATGGAACCGAGCCAGCTGTTGCGCAAGGAACGATACTTCCATCAACTGGACCCTGAATCGGCGGACCACCCCATGCCATGTATCCATTGATTGTATCTGAAGCGGTAACACCCCAGAATAGATTGTCATAGATTGGAAATTTTTTGGACATTTCTGTTATCATCCACAATCTATGAGCTTTTGTTGCAATTACTGAATTTTGGAAATAGTCCGCATAATTGTCATGTTTGTCTTGAAAATCATACCAAGCATGGGAAAATTGATGAACATAAAGTGGTGCACCAGATTTTAGAGTGATAAATGTGTAATTTTTGTAGGTGTAGCTATCTCTTGCAAATGAATGCCAGAATTCGGCTGGAATGGGAAAAGTTGGTGAACCAATTGCTTGTAAAACAAGCATCATCAATTCACAATATCTGTTCCAGCTATCATTTAAAAATCCTTCTTCCGGCTTCCAACCCATACTTAAAACTTTCTGGCCATTTAGCATCCATTTGTAATCAACTCGCTGATAGATGTTTATCGCAGTCTGTTGAATAAACTTATTTTCGTCGAAATATTCTTTCGCTGTCAAAACACCATTAATTAAAATAGCTGTATCAATTGATGAAAGTTCACAATTCCATACTCTTTTACCAGTTTTTATGTCAACAAAATGATAATAAAAACCCTTGTATTCATCCAAGTTTTCCCATATAAATTTCAATGTATTCATGACACGTTCTTCAATTAGGCTTTGATTGAAAAAATTCCTGTTATGGGCAATTACCAAAACTGATAGACCGAATCCAGTCGCTGCTATACTTGATACAGGCCTATCATCATTAGTTCCATTTGAAAATGCTCTGTCTTTAACTTGACCGGTATTTGGGTCAGCTTGTTCCCAAAAATACAGAAAACCACTCTTTTCTATTTCGTCAAGAAAATTCTCATCATCAAATTCTCCCAAAGCCAAAAAAACCAAAACCAAGAATAAAAGAAGATTGATTATTCTCATATTTTAAGGATTTTAATATTTAAAATTTTATTTTCAAGTTAAAGATGATCTTTAAAAAGCTTTGAGAAAATAATTTTATAAATATTTTATTTTAATATTATCTTTTATAAATTTAAAGTAAACTTTAAATATTTATTTAAATAAGAAAATAAACTCAATCAAAGATTTTTTCAAATATTTGAAAAAAAATGATTAGTTTAATTTATAATTAACCATATTTTATATTAAAATTACATTAGATTATCAAGCTTATAGAAATTAGTTTATATTTCTTCACTCTAAATGATGAAAAGCAAGTAATTTAATATTTCATATTATTTTAAAAATAAATTCTAATTTGCCAAATGAGTTAATAAATTATTTTAGACAGAATGATCTTATTTATAAAATAGAAACCATTTAATTCAATTTAATAATAAAATTCAACATTATAATTAAATGACTAATTTTTAAAACTTAAAATTCTAATTTGATGCTCAATTAGTCTAAAAAAATAAGTCAAAATATCAATAGGTTCTATGGTGTAACGGTTAGCACTCTGGACTTTGAATCCAGCGATCCGAGTTCAAATCTCGGTAGAACCTTTAATTTTTTTAAAATAAAATTAGCTTAAAATTTGAAAATTCCGTGATATAAAGAATAAAATTCTATTTTCTTTTAAATCATAGAATAAACTTTTTTTATCACATTTATTGATCCATTAATAATTAAAATTTTTTGAATTTCAAATTTCAAAATAAAAAAATACATTGGATTTTAGTCGGGAAATATGAATATTTTTTTTCAGCCCATTCTGGGCAAAGTTCTTCCCATTCTTGGCAGTGCTCGGCCTAATCTTGGCAATGCTCGTCCCATTCTTGGCAGTGCTCTACCCAAGCGTGGCAAAGCTCTTCCCATTCTTGGCAAAGCTCTCTTCAGTAAATCGTAATCAAGCTCTTCACTGTTTAAGCCGTCATAGTCATTCCAAAAAAATCGTTTACCCATTCTTGGCAAAGCTCTCTTTAGCAGAGCCATCCTCAACTCTGACTCTAAGTTGTCTTCATAAAGTTGATCATCATTATTTATATCTTCAAGATATTGATCTTAAAATTTTTATTTTAAAAAGTTAAAAATAATTCTAGAATTTGAATGTCGAAATAAATATACCTAATTTATCATTTACATCATCGATTTTCTCATTTTCTTTTAGGCTAGTTGAATGACTAGTGACTACCAATGCATTTACAATCACTAAGCTGCACAAAACAAACTGATATAGTTGAAATTTTTTCATGTTAACCATGGTATAAAAAATTAAAAATGCTTTGTTTTTAATATACAATTATATCTATATCTAAACATGTCATTTAAAACTATAATACTAATAATATTTAAGAGCTAATCTATTAATAAAAAAATCGAAATTCTCAAATAATAACTCGGATTCTATTAGTATTTATATCAGTCAAAATTTTGTGATAAAAAAGTTTCAGTCAAGTGCTATAGAGAAAAGCTTATAATGAAATTTTATCTAAAATTTCAAGAATTTTAGTAATTGATTTGAAAATATCAATTTTAAAATGGTAGCCAATGCCTTAGATGCTTTTTTCTAGTCCAAAGATAGCTTGAATGTCAAGACCATTTTAAATATCAGCCATTTTGTCACTAAATACCCGGAATCGATTGGCCTTTCTTATAAAATATCAATTATTAATTATTTAAGATTTGTTTTTGGCTAAGGATTAATTTAAGCAACAATTGATATTATGAAAAATATACTAACAGCAAAAATATTCTATTTCTTCAAAAAAAAAGTGCTATCATATTTATCCTGTTTACATTGGATCATACATTATTATGAAGTGGGAGTACAGTACCAAATATAAAATTCAACTATTTAGACTCTTTCAGGGTACATAAGTGTAAATCTAAATTGGTCAAATTTAATAAATTTACTTAACAAATTAAAAATCTTTTTTACTTGTGCAGCTAGAATAATACCAAATTGGGATCAGAAATTAGGCTTTTTATATCGAGTTTAAAATCAATAATAATAAACTAATTAATTAAATGATAAACAAAGTGTTTCATGATTCAAAAATTTATCATATGTATTCCCAGAGCAAAAGAGTTAAAGCTTTGTTTTTTTAGCTTCAGTTGACAAGCTAATGAATTCTAAAAGTATTTAAGTCACAATGGAATTTGTTCTTATGATCACCTATCTTCTAATTGAGGTAGATAAAGCACGAACATCCTGAATAGAAAACCTACGGAATTAGTGTCGAAACTTATTCAATTGAAAAAAAGGAAATTATTCATAAATCAAAATATAATTAAGAACGATTCTGTTTTGAAAAGGTGTCTAATCCAAATGTCTAACTAGATTAAATACTCAATTTATTTATTGACTCACATAAGTTTAATTAAAACTAATGTACCGCCAACATATAAGACAATTTGAATTGCTTTTGTATAGATTAAAAAAAATAAATTTCAAAATTTTAAAATTTAATCAAAAAAAAAAATGGTTCAAATTTTTATTAAAACGTAATTTTGCCACAGAAATAAGATGATAATTTATTTGATTTTTAATCTTGCTTAGATCGCAAGATAATGAGATAAACGATTGGGCCATAATTGAACTTCAGGGTGATCTTGAATGCGAAAATGGAAAAGATATAAATGGAAAATTCATGGCAGATCTCTATTTTAATAAAGATGTAAGTTGATAATGGAAATTTGTGACTTCTGATTTAAAAATGATTTATTAAATCTACATACACACTAAATATTCTTTACCCAAAAGACTATCTTTGACTATAATATTTTTGTGATTTTAATAAGGGGAATTTTCGCTCATTAATTATTAATGAAATTAATTATATTATGTTTAGGGTACTCCGATTCTGATTCTGGGTCATCATGTTATGTATGGCAAAGTTTGTAACCTCGATAAGCCAATGGTTCTTATTAAAAAGCACAAAAAAGTAGATAAAGTGGACAGCATGGAAGTCGATGATGGCAAAGAAAGTTTACAAACTGATTATCTTGTTAAATCGGTGATAAGAAAAAAAATATTGTTCAACAAAAGACCTAAACCCATTGTCTTTTAAGTTAGATTAGTACGTGGTAAAATTTTATAACTCTACCTACTCGATGATTATTTTTATATATAGCAAAAGACTTTTATTTAGAATTCATTATAAAAATAAATATTTGTCAATTTAAAAAATCAAAATAAAAAAATCAATTTTTTAAAAATACCAGTTCCTTTTTTAAATATACATTTATCTAAAAAAGCATCTTATTTGCTTGAATTTAATCGGCAATTAGCTCTAATGACCAATTTTAATCGTTCGATCTTATTGACAAAATTAGTCAATATTAGCAATATAATCTCTTGTTTTAAAAGTTAATTTTAATAGCAATTAATGAATTAAAATCGATTTTTGTCAAAATTTTAATTATTAATAAATAACATGCAATCATTTATTAAAATATCAAGTTTCAGTCTCTATCAAAAATCAGTTCTTTAACTTTCTTTAAGTGATTGATTATTCCCAATTAATGACTTTTTTCCAAAAAAAGAGTCATATTTATCTGTCTCTAAAAGTTTTATTTATCAAAAAATCGATTTATAAGCCATTCTGTTCTCTTATCTATAAGCTACTTACGGTAATTTATTAAACTCCCTCGATTTCCAACTACATTTAATTTATGTGAACTATCCTAATGTCATTTAAATGTGACTCTGTGTAGAATAAAGAATGACGTTTTAGGTTACGCTATGGAATTAATTCCAATCGCACTTTATTTGATTTAAATTCTGCTGGAAAAAATAATTGGATCAGTTTCGTGATGCCAGACTTTCATAACAAAAAAAAACAAAAATGTCTTAATAAATAGCTGCGCTCATAAAGTTAAAAAAAATATATACGAATGTTTAAAGTAAATTTTATTTAACTTTATAAAAAAATTAAAATTAAACAGAAAAAATCTTCAAAATACTTTTGAAAAATAAAGTGATTCTCAATGGTCTCAATTTTTTATTTATCTTTCGAAAATTAAAAAATTAAAAGTGAAATGGTAAATGATTCAATTTTATTTTACTAATCAATTTTTTCAGATTCAATTAAGAAAATAGATAAAAGATGGTTTTGGAAGAATTTCTTTTTGTCTATTGTAAATATTTTTTGCTAATTTCTGATAAAAAATTTAACTACGATCATATTCTTTCTTATTTAAAATTTAAAATTATTTTTTTTAATTTATTATATTTCGATTATATTTCACTTATCGGAATATTTGATCGAAAAATTGGTTTGACATGATTTGATAATTTCTGAGCTGATTATATATAAAAATAATTTAAATGTCTAGAATAAAAATAATAATTAGATAAAATAAATTGTTATATTCCCGCATTTACTTAACAATTTAAATAAATTTGATTAATATAAATAATCTTTTTAATTGAAATTTTTTTTTCATCTAGGCCTTGATTATCAATTTTTTAAACTATAATAATTTTATAATGATGTTTGACAAAACTAATTTGAATAATTTAAAACAATATTTTTCTTTTAATAATGCTATTTAAATATTTTCTCAAAAACTCCAACGCAATTTAATTGTGATTTATCACTTATAAATACTCAATTTTCTTATTTATTAATTTTAGAGAAAACATTTGACGCATATAAAAGCTTAAATTATTATCTAAGCATAAGAAATTTTTCTTTATACACTTTGATTTTATTTTTATTACCAAAATAGGCGAATATATCCAAAAATATATATTTTTTTAACTTGAACAGTTCAAAAAATTCCAACTAGTTAAAAATAAAGTTTTTGTTATATTTTTTAAACAGTTGAGATATAAATGCTTAATATTCAAAACCAATTGAAGCCTTCTTTATTTTTAAAAATATTTTTTAAACAATCGCTTTGATAAAATTAAATTTTTTAAACCAAAATATATTAATAGAATTAATTTTTGATTATATAGATTGATGTATTGGCATATTTTTGTATTTAACAAACCATGTTTTTTATAAACAAGTGCAATGGTATAATTTACCAGACTTAATGTATATAAGAAAAAAACTCAGCATTTAATAATGATAGTTAAAGTATGATTCTTAAACAAATTTTAGTTCTCACTTCCAGCAAAACTTTCCAGGAATTTTTCACCCATATGTACAATACCTTTGGAAAGCCTTGTGCTGTTAAAACATCTTCGAACATCTGAATTTATCTAATTTTATAAGTCAAAGTTAAACATGAGCAACATTTGGTTAAATTTGCTAATGCCAGCATATTTTTTACCCATCGAAATTTAAATTTTTTTTTTTAAATGGATCTTAATTTTTGGCAAAATATTTGATCACAAATTTTACTTTGCTGCGCATATTGTTAATCAATTAAAGATAAATCTATTTTGAAATTATCTTTCTGTTTGATAAAATATTTTAAACATAAATATTTAGTTACTTTCAGCAAGAGGTTAAAAAATTAAAATAAATATTTATTTCGTAAAAATTTTTTATCCATTTATTTTAATTTATTTTTTGCATCCGGCACAAAATTCGTCAATGTTCCATATTTGAATACCTATTTGAAAAAAATTAATTTAAAAGAAATAAAAAATAAAAATTATAAATAAACACCATTTTTTTCAGTCAATTTGCTTAAATTGGCAAATTTTTCCGATGAAAACTTATCACTATTATTGGTAAGTAATGAGACGATATTTGATTGCTTTGTATCTTGATTATTTTGAGTAAATTGTTTTTGAAAAAACAGACAACAATCTACTATTTGAGAAAATCTCCACAATTCAAAATCTTTTTTTTTCAAATTTAAATTTGGTTTCTCGTTAACTTCGTGCTGATTTTGTGCTCTTAGGAAGCGATTTCCATTTTTGAATTGAATTTCTAGCCACTTGATAGCCTCCCGGGCTTGCTTGGATTCTTTTTTCATCAAATCTATTTGGTCAATAACAGCCAGTGGAATTATGATGAGAAATTTATTTGAACGAGATAATTCCTGGACTGTTTTTAAATTATCACACAAAACACTGGTGTCCATGACCAAGTATGGTGACCAGTTGCTGTCATCAGTTTTGCAAGTTGATTCCAATTGACTAATCTCAGCTTCTAGCCTCAACTGAGCCATGCTTCTCATCAGTTTTAGGCGTTCGTCTTCCTTGGAACCAGATGTCTCGGCAGTCTTTTCACTTTTGGAAGACTCGTCCACCTGCAGAGCTGAGAATGTATTTGTTTTCACATCGTATTCAAAAAAACTGAATCCACCACATGATTTTTGACTCTGGGACAAACTAGCCATTAGATATCCAAAACGTCTGAGTACACAAAGACGTAGTAAATTCTTCATTGTAAAAAGAAAAAATATTCCAATTTAGCATTTTATTTTAACTTATTTTTACTTCATCCCAAACACTTAATTGGTTAAGTTTGTTTAGATCGAATTTGAGTGCCAAATGCTCAAGCTTCAAAATGTTAAAAGATCGCATGTGAATGTCTTCGCTCAAAGGTTGGTCATTCCACGATTTTGTTTCAAGTGATCTGGAAATTAAATTTCTCAAGTAGTTATTGGTACAAATAGCTTAAGAATTATCAGTATTTAATTAAATTATCTTAAATAAATTTGAACTAACTTACATTCGGACATTATTTGCTTTTCAGATGGAATTACGTTCAAAAGTACTGCTAATTTTGGCCAAAGAGTAGTTGTAATCTTTTAAAAGAAAAATTATTTTACGAATTGTAATTTTTATTTTCAAAATATAGAAAATTATTTTGTTTAAAAATAATATGATATTTTAAAATCAATTTATAGACTTTAACAAGGAACTCGTCAATGTTTGGCAAAGCTATGGATCAATTTGGTGAAGTGACAGGGTCTAGTGAAGTAGGTTTGAGTTCGAACGAAGCTTTGGTGGGTAATGATAATGGTCAAATTCCTGAAAATGGTACCAAGAAATCAGCGAGAGTCAAAACTCAGACTCAACATATTCAAGTCAATCCGAATTCTAAATCCCAAGATAAATAAACTCTCTTAAGAATCTTAAATTATAAACTTTGGAAGATTTTTTTAAACTTTCTCTTTTTTTTAAGCCGGGGAGGATGTAGTATCCTAGAGCTAATGCTTATTTTATTGTACATTTAAGGAAACATTCTAGAATTTTTTAGTTTCAGAAGTCTCACTATACCACATCCTCAAAAACGATTATTCTCAAATAGTATTGTTATAAGTATTGATTTTATTTTATTGCTTAAAAATCCCTAAGAAAATTAGAATAATGAAATATAAAATTATAACTTTAAGTTACCAAGATTATATAAAATAAAAAACGAAAATTTGTGATTTTGCGCGAATCTAAAGATATGGGGAAATTGCTAATTAACTCTATCTTAATGACTTATTTATTTTTTATTAATAAAGCAGATCGTATTAATTTTTCAAAAGGCTGTAGTTACCTTAGATCACATTTCAATCACAAAGAAAATGCATATTTTGCTGGACATACAGAAAAATATGAAGTGTTCAACATATCTTTTTTTGAAGCCTGTGGACCAGACTTTCAAAAAAACTTTAAGTATTTACATCTTGACAAAATTAAATTTGGTCAATATGAAAGTAAACTTGTCCACGATTTTAATGGATTTGCTAACTTATTAAACTTGACAATTACCAACTCACAAATGAGCATATTTTCAGCCAATATTTCACATATTAGAGTAGAAATTTTAACTGTGACTGATAATCTTCTCTATAAACTTGATGAACCAGAATTACTCAGTCCATTTGTGACTGTTTTAAATTTTAGTTTCAACGCCATTGAATATGTTAGATATGATTTTTTCAAAAATTTGCACAAAGTTAAAAAAATACTGTTGGCATATAACAAAATAAAACTAATTGATATTTTATATTTAAATTCTTATCAGCTTGAAAAATTGGATCTTTCGTTTAATGGAATTGAAAATTGTGAAAAAATAATCTTTGGTCAAAAGTATTCACTTTCAAAGATAGAGCTTTTGTTTAATCAACATTATTTTAAAAGCGTACCAGAATTCCTGGCTTTATCAAGAAGTATTGTAATATATTCAATCGAGCTTTTATTGTCCAATTATTCAAATTTTAATCTAAAAACCATAGTATACAAACCGTTATATAGATTTATTGAGATACCTTTTTTAGACCAGCATACAAAAAAATACTATAAAATTCCAGTATCAAATATAAAAATTGATTTTGAATACTTTAAAGACCGACAACTAGAACTAGTTTCTTTGGTATGTTGGAAAAAAATATACACTTTTTATATTTATGATTCTAGATCTGCTGGATATTTTACATTATTAAAAAAAATAGAATATCACCATAAACTTGATAAAATAGATGTCATTGAATTAAACACAAGTACAGTGTTCACAGTTAATTGCCATTTTTTTGGAATATCGTACTTTATTAATATACTTAAGGGTGAAAGACGGGCTTATTTAAGAAATCATAGATTAAAAACATCTCCAAAAACAACAAGTAAATACTTTGCTAATATTTCTATAATAACAACAAAGCTAAGATATGAAATAGATAAAAAGCTAATCGAAAAAGACAATTTTTCAACTTATGTAAGCATTTACTCTATTAAACTAAAATTTTCAAAGTTAATAATAGAATATTCTAATTTTACTATTAAAATTTATTTTTGTATCTTTTTTATTTGCTTTTTGGGATTCTTTTTTGGAGACATAGTTATTACTAAATACTTTTTTCTAATCATAAATAATAAGGATGTATATAAGTCACAATACTGAAGAAAAATACCATTTTGCATATAATTGATACATAGTTAGTTTTACAAAGATTAATGAAATTTAACTGTAATACTTTTAAACATAATTATTTATAGAATAAATTTAAAGTAGATTCTAAATTTTTTCTTCCCAATTATTTTTTATTATCTGAAAAGCCTTTATGAAACTTAGATGAAAGATTAGATTTTAAAAAAAAAATTTCGATATTCTTATTACCAAAATTTAACCAACAAAACAATATGTGACAATCTAACTGTAACAAAAAAGCGCCGGTGACAACAAAAAGTAAATAAATTGATTTGCTGAAATTTATTGTATATGTATTGTATGATTGTGTGTCAACTCATGGTTTGAAAAATTAAAAATTTATAATTAACTAATAGTCCTAGCACTACTACTGTTCAACTTAGTAAAATAGTGTTTTTTTAATTAATTAGTTTTTCTAATGAAAACCAATATTAAATTTATTTAAATCAGAAATAGCTGGAAAAATGTTTGACTACGATTTGTAGACAGTTAATCTTAACAATAGAAGCACTGGCAAAATTTGGTCAATTTTTTAAACTGTAAATAAAATACCGCCAAATCAAGGTAGTTAGATAAAATTATTTATAAAATTAAATAACAGGCAATTGAAAGAAGCAGTTAAAGAGGGAAAAACATTTGTCCCTTCATTATTTATAGGCCTTCAAAATTCCCATAAAAAGTCAAATTGTCTTGTCTGGTGCTTCTAGTGTTAAATTCCATATCAGTTTTTAATCTCAGTTTTCCGTCATTGAACATGAGTATCCATCCAGAATCTCAATTTTTTATTAAGAAATTCTACTGTGAACAAATAAATTCGAAAGATATTTTTAATGAATAAGTTATATTAAAATAATTTAAAAAAAGTAGTTTTTAGGAAAGTTTTTCTTTTATTATCTCGAAGTTTTCACTCTTACAGCTATTTTTTTGAATAAAAGCTTAAAAAGATTGATGTAAAGATGGTTTACCAACAGTTTTTTTGAATGTTAATAAATTTAATTTTAAAAAAATTGTTAGCCTAGGAATTTTATATCTAAAAGAAAAGATGGATGAAATCATTTAACAGGAGTATTCAAAGAATCTCTTAAAAAACCGAAACCCGAAAGAAATATACATAATAAATAATTTTATTTGTTTAGCTCATGTAAAAAGACTTGTTAATACAACCCAATTTACCACGTCTTTCCCAATAGTTAAAAAAAATGGTATCTTCTTATTTATTTAAGAAATTAGGTTTTGTGAAGTTCAGTACAAAAGAACAGAACAAAGTGTAAAAAAATTAAATAGCTTTTTTTCTAAAAAGTTAAAATAAATTCTGTGAATGCAGAATGGCGCAACATTCAAAGTTGCATCAACTGTAAAAGTCTGCAGATGATGTGCAAAATCTTTGCAAAACGCACTACACACGATTATATTGAAATTTAATTTTTGCTGAACTCTGCAAAATTAGCAGACATAGATATTTGATGCAACTTTGAATGTTGCGCCATTCTGCATTCACAAAATAAGGTTTAAACTTTTGGAAAAAAAGTTATTCAATTTTTTTACATTTTTTTCTGTTCTTTTTGTCATTTTGTACTGAATTTCACAAAACCAGAAATTAAGAATTTAAAAAAGCAAGCACTACTACTTTATGTTTATAAAATATAATATTTGCTTTCTACCAATAATTTTCCAATATAAATTCTAAAAAAAATTTTTTCTAAATCAAAAATCTATATTGGTTTAATATGGTTTATTTGAAAGGTTATAATTTATAAGTTACAAGTAGGTTTTAAAAAATATTTTAAAATTGAAATGAAATCTATGACTTTCATTTGCATATTTGGTTTTTCTAATTAATTCTAGTTACTAGAATCTTTGAATTTTAGTAAAAGACAATCCTTTATAGTTAAATAAAAATATGAAAGATTTTCCAACTACAATAATTTATGTTATTTGGCAAATTTGCACCATAAATGGTATTTTTAATTCAAAAGTCTGTCGCTATACTAAACATTATATAAAAGAAAATAAAACCTTATATCTTAATGCTGACAATTCAGACTTTAATATGACAGATTTTGAATTATGCAGACCAAATTATCAAGCTAATTTATTTAATATTCACTTGGACCAGTTTAAATTTGATCCTGGATTAGTTCAAAATTTAAATGGATTGAAAAAACTAGTCAATTTGACAATAACAAACTCAAATATGATAAATTTTACTGTAAATATATCAATAATAAGTGTTGAAATTCTAATTTTTAACAATAATCGCTTATCAAAACTTATAAATTCAAATCTATTGAGCCGATTTGTGATTTTTTTTGATCTTAGCTATAACACAATTAATTTCATAAAGTCGGATTTTTTTAAAAATTTAGACCTAGTAAAAGTTATTTTATTAAATAATAATAATATTAAAAAAATAGACACATTGTATTTTAATTCGCTACAGCTTAATATTCTAAATTTATCAATGAATCAAATAGAAATATGCGATGAAATAATAATAGCTCAAAACTTTACTTTTTCCAATATAAATGTTATTCTTCATAATAATAATTTGAAAAGAGTACCAAAGTTTTTTGCCATTTCGAATTTTTTCAAAATTGATTTTTTAGATGCTGGTCATATGACAGAAAATGATTTTAAACTGACAGCCTTAAAAAGTCAGAAGAGTAGCTTTAAAATGATACCAATTGATATTTTGGCGCTTGATTTTGATTATTTTATGAACAAAACTTGGGAAGTCTATTCTTTTTTTTGCTGGAGAAATATTTCAAATATCTTGGTTAATAGAATTGAAATTTTTCGTAATAGAAAAATTGTTAAAATACTTACATTTGATTCAGGAAATTTCGGAAATGAGAATAAAACAAAAATAACTTCAAGTTGTAATGATTTAGATGTTTTAAATTCTGTTAGTGACTATTTGGAAAAAAATGGTTACAGAGGAGAAGTATTACTTGAACGAATAAAAGAATTTTTAATTGAGAAAATTTTTATCATACTGTCTTTAAAAGTTAAATTAGCTAAGTTATTGATAGAAAACCCGGATTTATTTATCAAAATATATTTCTTCTCTATTCTTGGATTCAGTTTTGCATTTTTAATTGGGAATTTGATCATAAAAAAACTTGATTAGACTAACAAGCAAAATGAATCAATTAATTCAGCTGTAGAAAAAATTCAAAATAATTTTTGAGATTTTAAAAGAAAACTATCGAAAAAAATATTTATCGTTACCACCAATGTAATATTTTTAGATTGATTTTTTTTTAGACGTACAAAACAAAAAATATGTTTGTCTTGAGCGAGATCAATGAAATTGGGAATAACTCAATTAAGAGTAAGAATTTCTATTTAAAATGTGTCAAAAAACTTCATTAGTTAAGACAAAGATGAGAAAAAATGATGCACAAACAATTTAATATTTATATAGAATTTTAATTTTAAAATTTTCATTAATTTACCTTTGAAATGGATTGAATTATCCTTTTGTTACACAAAAGCCAATCACTAAACACCTTAATAGTTGAAAGTAACTTCTGATCCTCCAAAATTTCTGTAATTAATTTAGCATTTTCAAGATCACTTAAAAAAAAATAACAACAAATATTTTTTTTATATTCTTACCTTTTTTTGTCTTCTTCGTCATCGATATCACTTTTGTCCGAATTGTCTGAATTCATTACACTCATTTCAGTATCAGTTTCTATTTGGAAAGAGGCAATTTTTTTACCCAATTCCTCTATTTCTTGAACCTCTTGGGCATTTACTTCAAAACCTGGTGGAACACTTACTTGCTTTTTACCATTTAAGATGAACTTATAAATCTCATTATCAACAAATTCGTCACTATTTAGTTGATAATTAAAACTATTGCTAGAAGGTGAATAAGTTGGTAGTGTACTGAAATCAGAGAACAACTGTAAAGAGAGCTCTTTAAAATTGGTCGAAAGACTTGAATTATTTAAATAGCTATCATTTAATAATTCATCATTATCTATTACAGGATTTGAAAAAATAGGTCTCAAATGTGGAATTGCTGGCTGTTGTGGCTGAATTGGTGCATTCTGCTTCGCAATTTTTCCTGGTTCATTTTCAGATGACTCCGAAGAGCTGTCATCAGAAGAGCTTGAATAATTATTTGAATCAGAATCATATGGATTTAGTTCTGTTTCGCTTAAATTTTCTCTTTCGATGAATCTGGCAACATTAGTGCGACGTCTTGGTCCTGGTCGACGAGTACGCTGACCATCGTCAGAACTGTCACCTTCACTATCCCATTGGCGACTCATTTCGGCCTCGGAATCATTTGTTTCCGAATCTGAGTAATGATTATTTCTTCTGTGACCAAAAAGCAAGTGAGACTTCTTTTTAGCACTCTTGGTTTCTGCTAATTTTTCTGGCTCAATGTCACAACTCTCAGATTTTTCCAGATTGTCTTCTTCACTCAAGCTCAGAACTTGCTTATTTTTAGTTACCAAAATGCTTTGTTCAAAGCGTATTATACAATGGTTTAAAATAAAAGAAAAAAAAATTAAACCATAGGCTACTACTGTAAAATAAATATCGCTTTGGCATTTTGTCTGAGTTTGCTTTTTAGTTTTTAATTGTTCAATGCTCATTAGTATTAAAAGTAAAAGCTTAAAAACAAGATCATCTGAAATGTATGGTTTCCTGGGATCCAAATTTTTGAGGTAGAACATGCATGAATTAAACTGCTGTAGGCTAAATTGACAAAGTTCTTGTAGTTGTTGATTGTCTATTTGATTGGAATTCGAAGTAATGATGCTGGTTTGAGACAAAATCAGATCAATAATGTACAAAAAAAGTACCAAAAATTTTTTTATTTCCTTATTACGCAATTCATCTGGCTCATATTCGTTAAGCTTGGAACGATCAATGAAACTTTTTGACTTTACTTCATCATAGCGTTTACGATTTTTGAGAAACAGAAGTTTTAAATTTTCTCTAGCACCATAAAATGGTTCAGTACAACAAAGACTGTATAGATAGTAATATGCAGCATCACATCCGTAGTTTTCATTACTAAACAAAGTACCAAGTTGATTTAAAGGCATTCCATTTGATGGTAAGAGCATCAAAGACATCAAATAATACTTGGAATCTTTTTTATTCGAATTGATTGGATCATACTCAAGATGGTATCTGGTCAAATCTCCCATACATATTAGTAACTTGTGTAGAATGCGAATAGCCACTTCGCGCAAAAGATCTTTTTTCTCTATTTTTTCTTTAATTAATTAAGTATATAGTAATTTATCAAAATTTTAATTTTAAATAGGCGTACCTTGTGATAGATTTTTTTCATAACTTATTAGAGGAAAATTTAAAAATCCGTCTAATTTTATCACAGAACGAAATTCACTCTGAAATCGAAAAATCAAGTGGTTATAAAATCCGTATGCAGATGACAAATGAAGACGGTACATTGATTCAATTTCGGAGTTTATTTTTAAATTCTGTTTTGTTTTAAATAATTAGAGAATAAATATTTTTAAATTTAAAACCTTTTTATTTAGTTTTATAATTCGAATAATCTCATAAAACCCTTTTCGCCATAGTATTTCTTCGGCTTTTTTGGCATATTGAATTGGCTCACGGAAAATCAGAGTTTCACAATATTTTTGAAGTCTAAATTTTTTATATTGAAATATTCAAATTCTATTAACAAAGTACTTGTCCCGTAAAAGAGTTGTTTCTGCCTGAAATATACGATAGAAAGAATCAGACTGTTGGTAAATATCATCAAGCTTTTTGGACTTGTCAATAATGGATCTAGATAAATAGAATTTCATTAAAAATGATCTCTTTAATAAATAATCAATAACCGATATAATATCTTGTTTTTGTTATCTGCTTGAGTATCATATTTTTGAGATTGGCCTTCCAAAGCGGACATGTTGTTTTAAAATTTTAGAAATTAAACAAATTTTGAAATTATTAAAATAAGTTTTAGCATATTATTAAAATAATGAGAAAAAAATTTAATCACGTGATTTAAATAAATATATATATATTTTTTGTAAATCATTTTATTTAGTTTTTAAAAAACAAAATTTCGGGAAATTAATTAAATAAAAAATTTTATTTATAAGAGAAAAAGTTTTAAACAGTGTTTAAAAATGCAGTCTTGAACTCATGGAATGAAAGATGCTTATCCTTATCAGAGTCCAATGAGCGTAAATACTTTCTTAAATCTTTTTTTCCTAGTTTTTTCCCAATAAGACCACAGAGTACTTTTTCCACATCCTCTACATAGACGAAGCCAGAATTATCATAATCAATTGATCTAAATAAGTCTTGAATCAAGACTGGATCTGAACAATTAGATGATGCTGCGCTAAATGCGAATTGCTCAGATTGAGACAGACAACTTTTGCAATCAGCGAGTCCTACTTTGTCTAAATCGAGCAAACGTAAACATTCAATATCACCTTCAATAGGTGGACATGGTTCCTGCGGTTGATCAGCTGCCAAAGTAAGACCATCAGGAGCTGGGATTTTTTTGGCAATTCTGGGTAATTTTTTGTATATCAAAGCTTCTTGTCCATACTTTTGTAGATACTTTATCGGGTCAGCCTTAAACACACCAACAGTCTTAACCTCTTGGCAAATTTCTACATCTGGCACATCCCAATCTACTACTACATTCTTTGGATCAGGAGTAATTTCAATAGGTTCTGCTTTTTTGTAAATAATTTTCCTTTTCTGTGGTTTGTAAGGTAACCAACGTTCTATGTAGATATCTTGAGGTTTTTGCGGAGTTTGAGGTAATCGCTCTACGACCACTTTACGAGCTGGTGGAGGAATAGTTTTGCCCTTTAAATTGATTATTTTAGAAGGAATTTTTGGTGGTGGTTGTGGTGGCTCCTCACGAATAACTATTGGTGGTGGTGTTTGTGGTTTTGGTTGATCTTGACGAATTACCAAAGGAGGAGCCGGTGGGAGTTGCTTGTCAGGCAGTTGTTTGATGATAATATCTCCTGGCTTTTCAACAGGCGGTGGATGAAGATATTTAATTTTGACTTCTTGTTTATATTTAAGAATATCAGATGGTTTTTTGACCATAAGCTCTGGGTTCGGATCTTGGTGCAATTCATATTTCTCCAAGGGAATAGGGCCTTTCCAATTCAAGTTTTCCTCTTTATTTATCCAAACACCCTTTAGATTAAGAGCTTCAATTTCCTCTGATTCATTTAATTCAATTGGATTTTCTGACTTAATAATTGCATTTTCAACTTCACTGTATGGAACTTTAGGGCTGTCACAAAAACGAACCTCCTGAACTTGGTTCGCCAAATTATTCACTTCATCTACTTTGGACAGCTCTGTTTTTGTTGAGCTCTTCTGCTTAGATTTAGATTTTTTTGATGAGGATTTAAGTGGTTCAGAACTTGATGAAGATCGGGAGGACATTTATTTCTACTTTAAAACCTACAAATTAAATTTAAAAACCTATTAAAAAAAAATAGTGCTTTTCTCTTTACTAAATATGTTTTTTAATCATATTTATAAGAGAAAAACTATATGTAAAAAGATAAATTTTTTCATATATTTTCGCTTACTTTGTTTTGATATTTTGCACGATTGATTATAAAATTATTGTTTTTAACATTTCAATTAAGTTTGTGATAAATATTTTAAAAAATTTTGAATTTTTGGAATTTTAATAAGCATTTTGAAGCCTAATGCATAAAGAAAAATCTTCTTGTATGATCAACTTATTTATTGTGATTGTATATTGGAATTTGTTTGTTTTGGCAATATATTGACAATATAAAGATTTGCCATTATATGCAAAATTATCAAAATATTTCGAATGAAATAAATAATAATTTTATAATGCGTCAAATCTATATTAATTAACAAAATAATACTTAAACATTCGACTTTATTTTTTAGAGAATGTATTTAAACACAATTTAACTTGAATACTCAACAAATTTAATTGATCTTGGACTAAATTGCTTATAAAATCAACTATTAAAATCAATATTTAATTTTAAAAATAAATCCCAAGTAATGATTATAAATTTAAATTGAAAGCTAAATCATATTAGATTATATTAAATTAATATTTTTGTAATAATTTAAATTTCAAGTTGATAATAATATTCGATTTTTATTTTTTTAAGTCTAAAATATTTTTAAATTTTAAAAAATGTTGGCAATTTTGAGAAATAATTTTTTTTTTCAAACTTCAAGTTTTTGAAAATTCTATTAGCTTAAAAATTGAGAAAAGAAAGATATAATCTAAACAAACCAGATCTAATTTGGTATATGAATAAATTTTTCTTTCCAATTTTTACATAAATGATATTACTCAAACAATTGAAAAAATACATAATTATAAGTGAATTACTTTGTATCTAATTGTTCATCTAATTGTACTGTGTATCTAATATTAATTATTAATCAGTTAAAAAACTTGAGATCTTCTGTTTATTCTAGGTAAAAAAAAAAACTTTTTTGGAATACTAATGATTAGTTTAGATTCTAAACAAAAATTTAATTTTCCTTTAATATAAAAACTTTTAAACTAGCTACATTTTGAATAGCTTCTCGTCGTTTGCTGATTTTGATCTTGGTTCTATCAGATTCTCACTATTCCTTAAATTATATTTCAAATTTCTCGAGTCATTCTCCGTTAAATTAAACTTTAGATTATCAGAATTATGAAAGTTAAGTGTTTTATAAGCAAAAGATAACATGCTATCTAGTACTCGATGTTGGAATGCATATAAACCATACCTTTCTAAGAGGTTGTTAATAGCATTAAAGTTTTAATTATATTTTTAAAGATTTTAAAATAAAATTGATTAAAATAAAAAACAATTAATTTGAAAATATAATTTTATTTTATATTTAATTTTTATTTTGTTCAGCTCAAGTTCAAATTTACTTCGAAATAAGATTTAAAAAAAATTTTTTTACAATATCGTAAATAATAATTATTTTAAAAATAGAATTTCACTTTGGGCGCATAAGTGAAGATTGAAATAGATAGCAGAAAGAAATGACGAAAAGAAACATAAAAGATAAAAGAAATTTGTTTTAGCAATGAATATATAGTGTTCAGATTTGACCGTTAACGGTCAGCTCTAAGATGGACAACAATTTACATAGCAGTCGTTAAATGAGGCCCAGAGAAAGAGAACAAATCGAAAATTTTATTTTATAGCTAAATTTTTACATTAATTGAAATATATGTGTCAAAAATAGGCTATTTAATCCTAAAAAAGAGAAATGAGATCGTAAATAAAGGACTTGTCGGGCACGTTTAGAACGCAACTTCGTATAAACTTGCTTTTTTGTCGCCCGAGCCTGTCACTATATACTTTTCATCACAAGATATGTCACAGCTGAGCACAGAGGATGTCTCTTTGGACTGGAATATACTAGCGCCATATGGTGTTCGCCATGCGTTCAAATAATTGTCCTTGCCAGTGGATATGAACCATTTGCCCGAATGCGCAAATTTAAGAGACAGTACACAACTTTCATGTAAATTGAGTTGATATTTGTCCGATTTGGATGTGTGCAGCACCTCGACATGACTGCTCTCCATGCCGACAGCGAGCCAATCGCCCGTCGGACAATAGCCCAGTGAAAATATCTGACTGGAAAAGTCGTGTTGGCTCAATTGTCGACCATCACGTACATCCCAAGTGCGTACAGTGTTGTCAAGACCGCCTGTAAATATCCTCATGCCATCAGGCGATATGTCTATGCAGCTAGCGCCGTCAGTGTGGCCTTGAAATTGCTTGACTAAAATATGATTATGTACATCCCATACAGCGATATTTCCATCCGAACAGCAGCTGAAGCAAATTTTGGAATCTGGTGAAATGGCAAGTGCATAGCAAGCAGGCGCTTGAGAGTTTAGTTCGCCTTTGATGCGAGGCGTTGGACTGGCCATTAGATCCCAAATGCTGATCGTTGATGCTTCGCCGCCGACTATTAGAGTTCGGCCATCGGGTAATAGCTTGCACGAGCGAATATACGAGTCTCTATTCAAGCAGTCTAATTGATGTATTGGCGCCTTGCTGAATCCAGTTGTTTGTGTAATGTCCCATATTTTGACACAACCTTTGCCACCAGTGTACACATGCCTGGTCGGATTGCTGATTGTTACTGCACATACAACTTCACCATGACCGAGACTGTTTATTAGCTTTACTTGACGAGGTACGCCTGGTGAAGATAAAGCGTCAGGAGGAAATGCGGCCGGTTGAACTGAGCCGTCCGAGCTGACGTGAAACGAGTAGGTCGGTTTGCCGGCAGGCAAGCCTGGCATTGAAATTCGTGAATTTGGATCTTGAAAAGCAGCGCCTGGGAATGGCGGTCTGCCGTAGTTCATTCCCGGTACGCCACCTGGCATTCCGGACAAAGCCGAAACCTGACTCATGAAATCGTTCGCATAGTTGGCCAAATTGTTTGGTATTTGTAAATTGTATGGATTGTAGCCTTGCAAGGCCGCGGCTGCAGCCGCAGCAGCAGCAGCTGCGTTTGCATTGTTTAATGATGCCGGATTGGGTGGTATTTGACCGGCTGCGTTTGGTCGAGGTGAATGACGCGGTCGTGATTGTGACGAGGGCGTTATCGATTTCGCTACAGGAGTACTTGATTTTTCATGCTTTATCAAAAAATTAAAAAAAAAGGATTAAATTCAATTTTATAGTAAAATTATTATAATCATCTATTAATAGATAATTATCTATATTTAGATAAATTTTATATTAAAACGTTTATAAATTATCTAATAATAGATAACAAATTTATCTAAGATTAGATGATAAAAAAAATTTTTTCTTGTGTTAATTTCTTATGTTTAATAAATATGTTGAATTATTACTTTTACTGATGGCGTGCTACGAGACGAATTGTCGCTGTGTGGCGATCGGCTATTCTCTTCTTTTTTGATATTTTTCGCATTATTTTGAGTCATTTCACCATTGGTGCTTCCATTTTCATGTGGTGATCTAGACGTCAGGCCATTTTGATTATTCGATCCATTGCTTTGTCCATTATTATTGGTACCATCTCCATGTACATCGTCAACAACCAATTCAGAGTCCGATTTGTCTTGATCATCTTGATCCTCCTCTCGTTCACGTTTGACTTTTTTAAGCTCATGTACAGGTTGTTGAACGTCAGATGGAGACTTGGATCGTTCTCTAATACGACTTGGAGAGACAGAAGCGCGTGTACGATCTTCTTTTTCATCTTTCATTTGATTGTATTGATATTGATGAAGAGCTCCTGCGACAGAACCAAGAGCCAATAGACCAGATCCAATTCCGCCCGGAGGAGGCGGCAACTGGGACCCTTGCCCGGCTCCGGGTAGACCAGGCACGTTACCTGGGCCATTCAAGCCTCCCATTCCAGGCAAACCGCCAGATCCTGCCAATCCGGCGAGATGCTGCGGCAATAGACCGTGTGGTCCGGCCGCGGCTGCTGCAGCAGCGGCAGCGGCAGCCGCGTGTGGAAATTGTTGAGCATGAATTTGCTGGCCGATTATTGCATTCAAATCAGACATGGTCACTTGTTTAGCTCGCTCAATTGCAGCTGAAACTTGTTGCTGATGCTCTTGACTTAGATAAGGAACTAGTTGGGCGCATATAGCGCTAAGGCGTTTGGCGATTTCGGTTTGCTTATGCATTTCAACGTTTAGGCCGTACGACATCTCATAGTACATAACATAGTGTCGTTGCATTTCGGTTTTTTCCTGTGCTAGCTTTTCAAGCTCCATTTTCAATGTCTGTAGTTGGGTTTGTAAAAAATTGTACTCTTCTTTAATACGCTCGCATGCTTCGAGTGTGTTGCCAATACTTGAATTGGGCGCTGAGTTTGAGTTCGATTGCGAGCCTAGCTTGTAATTTCCTTGCTGAGGTGGTGCAGGCGCTTGCTGCTGTGGACCCTTCATCATTAATGAGAAAAAAAAAAGCAAGCTGTTACAAATCAGGTTATGGAGAGTAACTTACTGGCGGTCGTGCCGAATACATTCTGTTTATTTAATCAAAAATTTCCGACTTATACTTTGACAATGATTAAGCAACAAATAATTAACAATTTAAAATTTTCATTATGCTAAAGAATATAAAAAAAAAAGAGATAAATTTTATTCAATTAGGGTTCTGGGTAGGGGTTAGTTTAATAGAAAGGCAAATAATCGCCATTTGTAAATAAGATGCAAATATTAGTGCGCCGCTTTAATTAGCGAACTCTCCTCCTAGTAGCATAATGCAATAAAGTTAACATATAATCTCGATTTATTATAATAAAGTCATTCTTAAATGTATTTCTGAGGTGGTGAATCAAGTTAATGCTTGAGCCTAATCGAGAAAGTTTGCTTATGACTAATTGATTGAGTGCACACATCACTAAATTCTAGTTTAGACATTGTGTTCGTGTACTAAACAGAGCTTTATTATTTTAAATGTTAATAGAATTTTGGTTTAACCAAATATCGAACATCGTATGTTAATGTATGGCAGATAAACCTATTATGTTCCACCCTGCTCCAATTTAATTCGCTCATTGACAGACGAACTCTCCGCCTTGTTTGGTACAAATTTTAGTCTTTTCTAGCTGTCATGCATCCTAGCCACAAAATATTCCAAAATCTAACCAAAAATCGATATCAATCACTATCCTCATTTTGTTTTCAAAAAGACAAATATTTGGTCACTTCTCTTAAAAATCTATTTTCGAAAACCACTCTACCCTCCTCTTATCAATCACTTCCTGTACTAGTTCAATATATTCAATGTAAATATTAAATCTTAAAGATAAATAATATGTGTATAACACATACTTCAAGTTCATATAATGATCAACATTACTTTTAACATTTAATGCCATTTTATCAAGTTGGCAAAAAGAAACGATATTTTTCCAAAGTTCATCCAAATGAATAAATGAATTGAGTTTATCTTTATATAAACAAATTGTATTTAAATGTCTATCTAGCATTAAAAGATTATCAAAAGAACTTTGAGAGAATCTAAATCTCAACCAAACTCAATTGTCTATCTTAAAGTAAATTTTAAATCTAATTTAGGAAATATTCTGACAATTATTAATTTAATTAAACTCGGTATATTAATAAGTACATATTTGTTTCTTTATCAGTTTTAACAAATACCGAACTTTCATCAAATATTAGAAAGTTCGGTCATCAAAAGATTTCTTCAAATCGAAAATTTTTCATTGAAAAAAAATGACTCATTTGAAACAAAAATTCCTTTTTTTTATCTTCTTTTAGAGACAAAAAAATCATGTTTAACATTATGATTGATAAACATGATTAATCAATTTTCTTTTAAACAAGAAACATTATATGTGAAAAATAATTTGAATAAGGGATAATTTTTGATTGAAATAGAAGCAAGTTTATTCTATTTGTGGTTACTTATATTGGAGGAAATACGATAAATTTCTTCAGAAAAAAATTAATCAAATTATTTTCTACTTTCATGACCGGACAATTTCTACTATAAACGCCTCTAAGTTCGTTCTAATTCATTCTTTCTATGTACTGTAAACGTTTACTGTGGTTCTAAAAACTTATATTTCTTCTATTTCCGTAAATTTCCTTGTTCAGCAAAGAACCATAGACCTCCTAATGGGTCGCCTTCGCAAGCTTGCCTGTCGTAGCTTATTTCTATTATTATTAAATGATTTAAATTAATTACCACTAAATGAAGTCTTTCTCTAATATATTCATAATTTTCTTTTATCACCACTAAGCTAACTAATAGAATAAATACAAACAACATTTAATACCTTTGAAAAAATAGTATTTTTTGTTAGTTTTTTTTTTATTAAATATCAATAAAAGATTATTTAAGTATTAAATAATAAACTCTTAATCTTTTAGAAGCATTAATTTAAATTTAAATTCAAATTTGTTTTTATGCCTAATTGCTATCGCATTTTTCATATTGAAAAATCTACAGACTGTTAAATAAATAAACTTAAATTTAAATGATTATAAATTATTTGATTTAACATAGTTTAATGAAAATTAATAAAAAAAATTAGTTATATCTTCATAACAAGAGACAAATATTAACTAATCAAGGAAGTAAAATTGAAAACTGTCAAATGTAAGACTTATTTTTGTATAAATAATCTAAAGAGAAGAAAATTTTGATCCATTTCTCGTGAGAATTTCAGCATCTTAAAATTATATATTAGAAATTAACTATTAAATTTATCATTATGCTATGTCAGTAGATAATTAACAAATTAAAAAATATTCCATTAGTCTTAATCTGAACTAAAAAAATGATAATTAACAAAAAACCTATAATTAAACTCATTTTAACTAATGAATTAAAGAATAAACTTTAGTCGTTCCGAAAATAAAATAACTATAGAATAAATTTATTAACTTATTTATTTAATGAAGCAAACAATTGTTGAATAGTTTAACGACGTTTTTTACAACTAAATTATAGTTTTTACCTTTTTTATTTTTATTAATTTGTTTTCCTCAACATCATTATCTGAAAATAATTATAATTTCTTTATTTGTCTGAAAAATATAAAAGTTAATGATGCTGTTATAATCTTAAAATTTCCTGCTTAGATTATGAATACACTGTTGAATTTGAAATGAATTTTGGTTTACGAACTTAAGGACCATGCTGAGAGAACTTAAAGTAAACAAAGAACTAATCGAGTAATTTTCAATTATAAAATAAATAGAAAAATTATAAATTACAATAATAAATCAAACAAAACCATTATAATTTCATATTTGGTAAAAACATCTCGATTGGTGAACTTGAGATGATGTTTTTTCCTACAAACTTTATATATACTTTATATATAAGTTTCGATCAAAAATAGGGTATGTGGTTACCGTAACTTTGCTTATTAATTACTTAAAATTAATTTACCAAAAGCTGATAATTTTTGTTTGACTTCTAGCAATTTTGTTTGTTTTTGTTTTTTTGAATTATTAACTTTTCATTTAATAGAATAATTTACTTATTTGTGAAATTGCCTCAAAATAAATGTACGACTTTTATCTTATTTAAAAATTAAAATAGCTTTTTAATTTAGAAATTAATTTTATTGTTTTTAAACATCAATAAAAAAAAATTACTGAACAATTCCAAGCTGAATTAAAAAATATATATTTGCGAAAAAAAGAAATGAATTTTCTAATTTTGATTTAGATGCACTTGTTAGTGTTTTTAAATGAAAACAAATTCTACCTACCTGTCTTTAATTTGAATTTTGCTTAATAACAAACTATTTAGGATTCAAAATAAACAATATTCAAGCACTTGTTTAATTTTAATTTGAAACTGATCAAACAAAAAGAAAAATAAATGTTCAAATGCATAATTTAAAAAAATCATATTTTTGAATAAAATTTTTTTCTTTTTATTTTTGAAGCAAATTTTCTAGTCAGTATTTGTTCAAACAATAAAACAAATAGCTTTGCGCCAGTTTATTAACATTAATAATTAATAGTTATTATCTAAAATACTTAAATTTAATAAAAAATTAAATATTAATTATAAAAAAAATAAAGTTTTTAGAGCTAATTTAATTCCATAAAAAGATGGGCGATTTTTAAACAAGTTTCCTTTGTATCTTAGGATTTTTTCATGGTAAAAACAAACACCATTAATAAAAAATTTTTGGCTTCTAATGTTATCTTTAGCTATAAATAAGCCAAGCTGTTTGTTTTTTCATTAAAGGATTCATCTTTATAATTTACAATTGAATTAAAGGTATTCCTAAAATGAAATGTAAATACGTTCAGATGCAATTATATTTGCTATTATATTTAAATTTAATACTTATTTAAAAAAAAGTAAAATTATTATTTTGGCTCTCGAAGGGTTCGAATAATTCTCCAAACTTAAAAATTAATAAAACACTATTCTCTTAGGAATAAAAAACTAAATAATAATGTCAAAATAAAATAGATTAGACTTTGAGTCGATAAGATTTAAAGAAAATATCGAATTTTTTTTGCATAAATTTTCTAGGTAAATCAAATAAAAGAACACTTGAAAAAAGCAGTAATTCCATATCGAGTCAGTTATTGTTTATTAAGTAATTTACTAAGTAAGCAACTCGGCTCATAGTTGACTGGCTTCATCAAAATAGACCCTAAAAACTAAGACTAAATGTTTTTCTTTTGAAGAAAAATATCAAAAATAATCATAGAAAAAAATAAAAAAAACAACATTACTAAAATAACAAACTTGAATTTTGATGAGATAAACCCTATGATATGAATAAATATTTGCCATATATTCTTTAAACTGATTGTTAAAACACCCCGCATAGACTCTTAATTTAATAGAACAATTGGCCCTTGCTTTGTTTACTCTTTGGTTAATACTTGACATCTAAATTAGTTTTATTTTATATTATTTTTTATTTATCCTCGGTAAAGCTCACAACAGCATTAAATAATTGACCCAAAGTATTTTTAATTATATACCACGAACATTTTTTGTCGCTAAACAAATTGTTTAAACTAGCTTCTAGGTGCATGCTTGTTGGTTTTATTTTAAGCGATAATCCGTCATGAAATATTTAATCAATAAACAATTAATCCTTATTTTAACTTTAAATATTGAGACCTAAATTTTGTTGATTTAAAATAGTTTAATTCATTAGTTTGGTCTATTTGCTCTAAGTATTTGAACCAAAATTAATTATCAATAAATAACGATTCAAATTATTTTGCTAAAATTAAAACCCCCGTAAGAAATTTTAAAGTGGCACTGAACACTCTTTGCTTAATATTGTACTTGCTAAAATTTTTATAAAAATTTATTTCTTAAATAAAGAAGATATTTTTATTTAAGTAGAAAAAACTAGATCTACTCGATCAATCATTCATATGACAATATTTTAAAATGATGATAATTTGCATTTATTATTGATTAATATGAACATTTAAATCTCTATTAAGCACACACCACTTATTATCTTAACAAAAACATAATTAACAATCTCAAGGCGATTTATTTCATTGTTCTAAATCAATTTTAACCCTCAGGTAGTTAAATTATTTCAAGAATGCTTTCATATTTTCAAGTGATTTTTGAAATTTTTTTAATTAATAAAAAAATTGTCACTTAAAAGGTTTGTTGTTTAAACAAAACAACTCTTAGTTTATTTATATATAAATTTTGTCAAGTTGATGATTGAATCTTAAAGTGCTGTGGGACATGCTACACTTGTTATGTTTATCCAAAATAAATTGACCTTGTTGTCGATCATGAATCGCTGGACAATAATCCAAAATTTTCTAAAATCTTATTATTTTACGCACCGAATTGTACATGTTTTCTTACGGCTGTAATATATTTTCAAGCTGGTCACATCTAAATAAGCCTTTGATCTTTAAATTTTGGTTTTCAATCAAGTGATTCCCTAGTAATCTTCTAAATTTGGCATGAACAAGCTGGAAACATCTCTTATTTTAAAAAAAATTCAGAACCTTAAAATAATTTTTTATTATTTGATTTTGATTTAAATTAAATATTTGAGTAATTAAATTTAATTTAAAAATTATATGCCTCCATTATTTATTTTAAATAAGTGAATTTAAATATTTTTAACATTGAGCTAATTAAAATATTTTGCTTCCCTAGAAAAGAAGAGAAGAATGATTTCTAGTTGTTCGATTATATAAAAAGTTAAAAACATTGGGAAATTTGGTATTTAGTAATTATAGAAATCATCTCAGAATTTGCCGATGGATAAATTTCATCTTAAATCAAATTTGGGTTAGTTTATTAATCTTTTAAAAAAAACTAATTAAAAGATAATTTCGCAGCTCAAATTAGTTGAAAAAAATAATGCTTGATTTTAGTGGGAATCAGATTTTAAATTACTCTCATCATTTGTGGCTAATTTATTTTTTCCTTTCCTTTAGGCATACAAAAAAGACTATAAATAATAATTTAATAATATATTGTGTCTAGATTAGAATTACCAAAACATTACGCCAAAATGCCTAAATATATCATTCGCATAATTTAAAAAAAATATCCTCACAACATATTCAAAATTTAAAAAGTAAAGAATTTATTTTATTTAATCTCTAAGCTTGTAACATATTTATGAAAAACAATATTTAAACACTTAATCAATCAATTAAATAAAATGGTATCTTTTTACCAATATCACCTGGAAATTCAATTCAATTCTGCAAAGTCAATTTTGATTTCTTTGAGCATTTATTGCACTAAGCAAAATATTTTGTCTCATACCACGTAGTAAAAATTTCTATTTATTAAAAATAAAAATAAATATCAAATGGTTATACAGCTATTTTTTAATTAAAATGAGAAAAATTTCGCATATATTATTATTGGTCTTGTTTAGCTGCTGTTCGGCTGACCAAGGCGAAAATCCAACTTGCAAACAGCCCATTGATAAATCAGCTGTTACCAAGGAAGCAACTGATGAAGCTGCCAAATTTGCTGAAAATCCACCAGTTTATACTAATGAAATTTATTCGAGCAAAGTTAAAAGTAGCTCTAATGTTCAATCTTAAGGAATTTAATTTTTTAAAAAATTTTTGATTATTAAGTATTGAAACCAGCGCCATATTTTAGCGCCACTGCAGTTGTAAATTCAGAATTTGTCGAATTGAAGCTTACTGACTATGCAGGAAAATATCTTATTTTACTTTTCTATCCATTGGATTTTACATTTGTCTGTCCAACAGAAATAATAGCTTTCAGTGATCGAGTGGCAGAATTTCGAGAGCTGAACACAGAAATTGTAGCCATAAGCACCGATAGTCAGTTTACTCATTTGGCTTGGACCCAATTGGAGCGAAAAAAAGGAGGCCTTGGCTCCGTTAACATTCCTCTTTTGTCTGATTTAACCCATCAGATATCCAAAGACTATGGTGTTTATTTGGAGCACTTGGGACATTCTTTAAGAGGTTTGTTCATAATTGATGGAAAAGGTATTGTCAGACAAATAACAATGAATGACCTTCCTGTAGGAAGATCGGTCGACGAAACCCTAAGGCTAGTTCAAGCTTTTCAATATGCTGATGTAAATTTATTATTGAATTAAAAATTATCCATTTTGTATTTAATTGCTACCAAATTATTTTTTAGCTCCATGGTGAAGTTTGCCCTGCTAATTGGAAGAAAGGTGATCGAACCATTATTCCTAATCCTACGGAAAAATTAAAATATTTTAGCAAAATAGATGCATAATTGTTGAGAAAATTTTCTCTTAAATAATTTTAGTTGGTAAATTTCTTATTAAAAAATAAACTTTTTAGTTTTATGTCTATTTTATTTATTAATTATGATTAAAATAGTTATTTACGGTAGATTTTATATAATGTTTTATTTTTATTTAGAATAAATTAAGACATTTAATCAGAATTTATATTTAAATTTAATTACTGTTTATTTTATTATGATGAAAATTTTAAAACAACAATATCTTTCGTCATCTGACTTAATTATTTACCAAAATATGGGACATATGCTTTAATTTAGTGACAAAACGCCTCTAATTTTCTAAATTAACCAACAATCGAACAACTTAAATAGCTAATTCAATTGTAAATTATGTTTTTAGTATAATTATTAAGTTTGCACGCATTTTCATGCTATACCGAGTTAAAATCTTGTTAATAATTTTTTTGAATGAATTTATACAACAAGATTTAAAGCAAAAAATATAGCTCTTTTTCTCTCGTTCTCTTTTGGAAAATATTTCAAGATGCATAGCCGAAATTAACCAAAAATAATAAAATTAAAATAAAATATTAGTTGCATGCTTCTTGTTTGCTTATATTTTTTCTTTTATTTTTAAATTATTTTTCGTTCATAATTCTTTATTGCTTGGTACGCGCAAATATCTTTCTCTCTCTCTTGCGCTGGAAAGAAATTTGTAAACACGCTTTTAGCACTATATGGTAACCAATGCAAGTACTGGACTCATTAACAATGAGTCTTATTATTATTTCTCAATCTCATTTTAAATCCTATTTAATCGGCCATTAATTAATTTACTAACTAATTAAAAATTCGATGGCGAAATTTCTCTAAATTTAATCTATCTAAATTTAGCCTACATCCTAACCAACCCAAGTTGAATATTTTCAAAAAATAGCTTGCTGTTTTATTTTATTTATTTTTGATAAAAATTATTTTTATTTGCAGAGTTTTAAAGAATTTCAATTGCGAAATTTAAAAATATAATCAAGAAAAAGTTTAAGCAAAATGGCCATGGAATTCGAATACGGCTGTCAAACGGCGAACAAATATATGTTCTTTGAGGAAAATGAAGTAGAGGATCCGTCCGAGTTGTTGGCCAAAGTGACTAAAAAAGAAGAAGCACCCAAGACCAAACCAGCGGCCAAGACTGCTGCCAAGACTGAAGTCAAGGGTAAGTCGACCGCTAAGGACAACAAAAAACCACTACAACAGCAAACTGAAAACAAACAAGGCGCTAGAGGACAGCAAAAAGGTGGCCAAAGAACTGGCTCGGCTACGCAAGCTCCCCGTGAAGACAAAGAAAATACCTCAAACCGTCCACAAGGCGAAAGACGAGCTCAACGCCCACCACGTCAAGAGGGCGAGGGCGGTCCGCGACCAGAAAGACGCGGTCCACGACCAGAAGGCGACCGTCCACCCAGACGATTTCCAAGACAACCACCAGTCGCTGGCCCTGAAGGCGAAGCTCAACAAGCTGTCGAAGAAGAGGGCAAAGTCAGTAGACGTACTCCGTATGCCAGTGGACGCGGAGGATTCAGATCACGCCGTGTAAATGACAATAATTCAAGAGATTTCGACCGTCACTCAGGATCAGATAGAACGTATTGATTAATTAATTAAGATTTTTTTAGAAAATTTAAATTTAAAAATAAAGTGGAGTAAAATCGGTAGACAAGAGAGAGGGTGCTGGAAAAGCCAACTGGGGTACTCCACAAGACGAATTGGCTGGCAATGAGTATGATAAGTATTCTGCCATTTACAGAATTTTATTTTAAACTAAAATTATCTAGGGAAGCTGAACAAGCTTTCGAAGAAACCAAAGCTGAAGAGACCACAAGCTGGGCTGCTCAAGTGGATGAAAGCGAAGAGAAAAAAGAGGAGGAGAAGGAAGAGCCAGTGATGACCCTAGCTGAATACAAAGCCAAAAAAGATCAGCAAAGAAGAAATGAAGAATTCAATATTCGAAAACCAGGCGAAGGCGAGGACTTGACCAAGTGGGGCAAGGCCTATGTGCTCAAGAAAAAAGTAGAGGAGGAGGAAGAGGCCGAAGAGGAAGAAGAAGAGGAGGAAGAGGTTGATGAAGAGGAGGAAAAGCGAAGACAATTGTTGAATGCAATTCAAATTAGATTCAACGAGCCAGCTTCTCGTGGAGGACAGAGAGGCGGCCGTGGCGGTTACCGAGGTCCAAGAAAGGAGGAAGCTCCCTCAGCTGAACAATCACCAGAGAAACGTGGAGGACCGTCTTCTCGTGGTCAACGTGGAGGTCGACAGCCAGGACGTGGTAACAATCATTCAAGAACTGTAGTGCCCAAAATTGAGGACGAAAAAGATTTTCCATCTTTGGGAAAATAGAAAAATATCAATTTGTGGTGCTAACTTTTTCTTGATAACCAATTAATCAAAAAAATACACTAAACCACTACTTAAAAAAAATAAAAATAGAAAAAATAAAAATTTTTTTTTTTCAAAAATTTTTTTTTATTAAAATTACTTGGGACATTTAACCATATTAAAAACCATTATATAACTGTTCTTATTTTTTGTGTTGATAAAAAAAGTGAAATATTGATAAGTTTTTTTTAAAATTTTTTAAAGAATTATTTTTGTTAATTTTGTTTGTAAGTTAAACTAATCATTTAATCATTTGTTTTAATCACTATTAATCAATATTGATTTTGGAATTTAATTTAATGTTGAAAATTTATTTAACTCAAGAAATTTTAATAAAGAATTAATGGAAAAATAATCTCAATTTAGCTGGCTCGAAGTTTTGAAGCCTAAAATTTTTTTTATAAAAGCTAATGTTTTATAATAATAAATAAATTTAACCTCTAAAAGTTTAAATTGGAGATTTAATTTAAAATCAATTACCAAAATTTAATACCATTTTTGATAATTAAGATTGTAGACAATTTAACCAAAAAAATCAATATTATTTTCTAAATACTGTTATAACAATAATTTGTGATAGCTTAGTGAAATAAAAATTCCAAATTTTTTCTTTTAAAAATTAAAATTTTATTCTAATTATTGGAAACCTTATTTAAATATTTCTCATTATCTGACAAAAATTCGAAATTATTCTTATTAATGAACCAATTAGCTATTTTTATTATCAAATCGTCATGTTCCCATTTGGATATAAATTGAATTCCTATCGGTAGACCATTCTGAGACAAATTACTCGGAACAGTAATAGCTGGTAAGCCAGCAACATTTGCACACGAAGTAAAAAAATCCTTTTCATCAAAAACTTGGGACTGTTTTAAATAATCAGGGTATTTAAAAGTTTCATTAAAGCAACTCGGTGTAATTAAGATATCACATTGATCATCATTGAACACTTTCATAAAATCATTCACTATTAATCGCTTGATTTGATGTGATTTCAAAAAATATTTCTCATAATTACTTTAATTAAAATTTTTCAAATTAATCTTTAACAAACTAAAACTAAAATCTACTCTTTTAAAAGAAAATAATTTCCAGAAGCTATACGACTTCTAACTACTTGACCAAGTGATTCATCACGATTTCTTTTTATCACAGTCTCAAAATTGTATTCAGACAAATTTGGATCAAAATTAGAATAGTAGCCGTATCGTATTCCATCATATCTAGCAAAATTTGAAGCCACCTCACAGCTTGTCAAAACGCTATAAACACTCATTGAATAAATCACATTTGGCAAAGAGACCGAAACTATTTTGGCTTTTCCTAAGTTTTCAAAAATATCAACAGAATGTTTCCAAGCTTTCAAACTTTCTTCAGATAGACCATTTGGAAAAAATTCCTTCAAATAGAAATCAGAAAAATGTTCTTATCAATCAAATTATAAATTTTTTTTTAAATAATTACTTTTGGAATTCCAATTTTAATTTCATTAATGTTAAGATCTTCAGATAATTTGATCGGGTTTAACTCAAATTTAATACTTGTTGAATCATTAGGATCGGGACCCGCAATCGCATTAAAAACTTCAACCAAGACATCAATCTTACGAGACATTATTCCAATTGT
This sequence comes from Brachionus rotundiformis, assembly GCA_016802295.1. Classification (NCBI taxonomy): domain Eukaryota; kingdom Metazoa; phylum Rotifera; class Eurotatoria; order Ploima; family Brachionidae; genus Brachionus; species Brachionus rotundiformis. Next base: position 4,980,743 of record JAESIW010000137.1, read on the forward strand.
GTCAAAGTAGTTATTTAAAGGTATGAGACCAAAACGTGATATCATGCCATAAGTAGGCTTAAAGCCAATGCATCCGCAAATTGATGCTGGGTTTCGGACAGAACCACCTGTATCCGAGCCAATAGAGCTTTACAAAAATATAACCAAAATCAAACTAAATAAGATAATTAATCTCACAAATCAGCTATGCCAGACGCAACACTTGCTGCCGAACCACCCGAGCTACCACCAGAGATAAAAAAATCATTCGACTTTTGGTCAAAATTATCGAAAAGAATATTGTAAGGATTTTTGACAGTTCCAAAAAAGCTTGAACTAACAGAGCCCATTCCAAATTCATCCATATTAGTTTTACCAATTAATAATGAACCTGATTTTAGTAGCTTTTCTACTACAGTAGCATTAAATGGAGGAACATAATTTTCAAGCATTTTAGACCCGCAAGTAGTTTTTATCGATTCGGTGCTAATGTTATCTTTAATTGTAAATGTTCGACCATCTAATGCACTTAATGGAATATCTAAAAAATAAATCTAAATCTAAATAAACTTATTTAATTAATGGTTACTTTTTTGCCATCGTTTTTCACTTTCAAATGCTTGTTTTTGTGCCAAATCAAAGGTATCACTGATTAGTATATTTAAATTCTTAAGATTTTTGGCCCTATTTATAGACTTAATACAATTATTAACAATTTCTCTCATTTTTTTTCTTTACAATATCAAAAATAAAATAAAATTAAAAGTTTAAATTTTATTTAGAAATTTTTATAGTTGGATAAAGTTTAATAAATTTAAGAGCATTTGTTTTATTGAATAAAACTTTCATGTTAACAAATTGTGAGTCGTCACACTCATTTATTTCTTTTACAATAGAGTTTTTATTTAAGTAGAAAAATTCCTCAGAACCCTGACTAACCTTTAAGTTTATTTCCAAGTATCCCAATTTTTTCAGAATTTTTTTTTCTATCAAATTTCTCAATTCAGCCAGACCATGTCCCTTTTTAGATGATATTACCATCTTATTTTCATTGGGTTCTATTGCTATATTCTTACACTTATCACCCTTGTTATATACAACTAGCATATCTTTTAACCTATCTTGATTAGCCAAACTAGATAGTATTTCATTTACACTCTTTTCTTGAGCTTCACGATCTGGATGGCTCAAATCGACTAAATGAATATACAAATCTGAATTTAGGGCGTCTGAGAGACTAGTTTTAAAAGCTTCGATTAGATTGTGTGGTATGTCACTTATAAATCCAATTGTATCTGCAAAAATTATATCCTGGTTTGATTTGCATAATCTTGTACCATGGTATGTGATGTCCAATGTAGCAAACAATTGATTTTTTGGCTTTAATTTTTCGTCATCGGTAATAGCTTTGATGAATGTTGTTTTTCCAACATTAGTGTAACCAAAAACACTTACTAAAGGTATTTGCTTTTCGCGTCTTTGAGTGTTCATTAAGGACCTTGTTCGTAGCTTGAGATCTAATTCTTTCCTTATACGCTTTTCAACATTTTTAAATAATTCACTATTTTCATATTTATGTCTTAAATATGGTATTTCGGCTAACGCGATCTGAAGTTTAGCTATACTTGATTTGGCATTCCTCTTGAAAATCTCTAGCACAACCTTATACCTATCATAAATAGCTACATTAGAGTTATTTCCAAGTAAAGTCTTTCTCAACCCATTTACTTGCATGTTTGTTAGCCTGTCAATTACCACAAATAAAGTATCAGCCCCAGATGATGCAATTTTTTTTGATAGCATTTCTTGGTTACCAGAACCAAAAATTTCGCGTGACTGGCTACGTTTTGTGCTAACTATGTAGGAATCAGTAACTTTCCAATTGTCAAGTGTTTGTACCAAAGAAATTGATTCGGCTAATTGCAACTCTGGTGTTGTACTTTGTCGAAATTTGCTTTTGTACTGCATTTTAAGCTGTAGAACAAAGACATTTTTTTCAGCTTTGGTAAATTTTTGCCATAACTCGCTTGAATCTTCTAATGAATTTTGAAGATTATCCCAATACAAATTTTCATCCGAAACAATGTCATCATTTCTAAAATGGCGAGTCAAGTAAAAAGATCTTGTAAGAGTCAGCAATGGTTTGATTATTTGTTTTGAACAATAATTACTTAAAACTTTATTTAATAAAATCATTTTAAAAAATATGAATTTTGAGTATTCAGAAAGTATTTTCAAAATTTATAAATTAAATTAATTTGAAAAAGCATTCTAAACTTAAATTTTCACATGGTTAAACAAAATTTTTAATTTTTAAAATTTTATTTTTCTTAAATGAAATGAAATTAGTAATTAGATATTGGTCTTTCTTTCTTCCATTCAGTAATTTCTGGCAAGTTATTAATATGATCATAAAAAGCCTTACAAATAACACACACTTCAAATAGATGTTTCTTTTTTTCTCCAAAAGTGTCCCAAAATACTACAAAAGCTAAATCTGCATAAGTCAAAGTGTTTGCAGCGACATATCTAGTTTTCTGAATTTCGAAAAGTCTCTCAAACATACTTGAATAAAATGGTAGGGTCTCTTTGTAAAAAAAATTTTCCTTTTCAGCCCGTATTTCCAAGTTTTGTTCAGATTTTATCCCATAAAAAATTTCCAAAATATCATTTAGTTGTTCAGCTATCATGTCAGCTCTGGCTTTATCCAAATCAGTAGTTCCTGCAATTCCAAATAAACTGGACAAATATCGAGCAATTGAGAGTGACTGCGAAAGCTGAATTGACTGAACATCATCACTTATTTCAAGCACTGGAAGTTTACCAAATACAGTTCTATGTTTAAATGAAGGCCATTCACTTTCTTGAATTCGAAAATCTTCATATTCTTGACCAATATAAGCAAAAATAAAGCGTATTAGCTCAGCATGCCCTCTTGAATTAAAATATACCAATCTATATTTAATCATAATTTTAAAGTATTTTAAAAATCAACTAAAAAGAATTTATAATTTTGAATTTTTTTCCTAATTTAGACGAAAGGAATGTGAAAAAATTAAGATTTTATTTTATTTTTATTTAATGAGTGATAAATTATATAATTAAAAATTTGGATTAAATTAGGCTGTTAACTATAAAAAAATAATCAATTAAAATTAAATTTCATTTAATAATATATAAAAATATGGAAATCTTGATATTTATTTTTTTATTATTTTTAGTAATGCTTATCAAATTAACAACTTTTAATTTATTTTAATTGAGTTTTAAAATTAATTTAATGGTTGAAAAAGCTAATTTTGATTGTCCTTTTCAAAAAACACCAAAATCAACTGTATTTAAAATTTTAATTTAGAATCGATTATGAAAAAAAAAATAAAATAAATAAGGATAATTTAGATCAAATGTTTTATTTAAACTATTTTAGTTAATAAATCAAATTTTCCTGTTCCCGATGAAACCATTCGACCAGTGACCAAACATGCAGAAGGAGACTTCAATTCTTCGTATTGCCCTTTTAAGAATATTTTTAAATTGGTATAATTGGTGATTAATCTAAATTCTTACCAAATAAATAGGCATCCTTGAAAAATTGTAAACATGTCTCAAAAGTCATTTTTTGTAGTGGTGATGAATTAGATTTAATGCCTATTCGATTAAATGGCTTATAAACACCTTCATAAGTCATGTAGTCAGCTATTAGAGACAAGTGTCGGTAGTCCACATTAATACCATATGCACTAAATACTTGTTTGATTTCCTTTTAAAACAAATTAAATAAATAAAACAAATTTATTAGTATTTATTAGTTACATTTATGATAACTTTAACAGCTGCTTCGATGCCAAAAGTATTGGCCATCAGATGTATGTCATTCATATATAGTTTGGATACATCTAGTACATGCTCGTTTCTAATAACCTCGCTAACATTTATTCCCTCAGTCATCAATTTAAAGCAGCCATTGTCTTCTGGTAAAGTTGATTTGTTCAAAAAGCATCGTTTAATGCCATTTACTTTGGCAATGTAGCTTTGTTTAGCTTCTTTTTGAATTACTGAGTACAAGTCTAGCCTTGGTTTTAAAGCATCTAATTTTAAAGTAACTTCACACCATTGCATATTTTCATGGTCATATTTATAATCATAGATCAAGTCGCTTATCTCAAGAATCTTATTGACACGATAGTTGTTGATTTTACGCGTTTTTACAGCCTTTTTAGTTTCAGTTTGTTCAATGACAACATTCTCATCTTCACCTAAATCTTGATTTTCATCATTATTTTCACTTTCGTCCTCTGAATTCTTTTCCTCATTAATTTCTTCTTTTTCCTGGTCTTCGCCTTCGTATTCAAGTTCATCATTTATTTTATTGATTAACTTTTCGCCAAGAGAATCGCCTGAATCTATAACATCATGGTTTATTTCTTCACTTTCTTCGTCATAGTCCTTATCGTCGTCTTTGTTCTGGATATTTTTAAAATTTTTAATTGATTTATCTCTCACTTTACTCGAATGCAAAAGACTTGATGAGGAAATTTGATTGTATTTTTTATTTATAGAAATGCATAGATTTCTTATAAATTTTAATTCAATATAAGTCATTAATTCATATAGCTTTATTGGAGTATGAATTTTGTATTTAAGTTCCTCTTGTGGAAGAAACTCAAATTTAACTCTGGTCAACCAGACCTTTGTTTTGGTCATATCCAAGTCTAAGTCTAGTTTTTGTTCGATTTCTATTTTATGGAGAGTGTCCCAAAATAGAACTCGTGAAAAATGGGACTTGAGAGATTCAGCTTGTTCCAATTGGTGGTCAAATACAGGTATTGCCATTGAGGGAGTTTTGATATTTGTGCTGGCAACCATTAGAATTTCTCTCAAACGAGGAATACCAAGTGTGACATTCATATCTCCACGTCCAGCAAAATGAAATGTGTTGAGTGTCATTTGTGTAGAAGGTTCACCAATAGATTGAGCGGCCAAAACTCCTACAGAGTCTCCGGGAGTGATGCAAGATTTTATGGACTTCAAATAAATTAACTCTTTAAACTTGTCTGTATTCATGTTGTAAGAAAGTGAGGAAAGACAGGAATATTTTGGATCATTGGTAAATTTCGAATGATTTTTTGATATATAGTTATCGATGCATTCCTGTAGCTTTTCTGAAATTGCTCCCAAGTATCTGTCCGGCTTATGAAAGACAGTAACTGGCAAACGACGCCTAAATTTACCTTTTTTATACACTTTTTTATCTTCTTTTTTCATTGATATCCATTCGTTTACCAAATATTCAACCCGTTCTTTAAATGGTTTTTTTTTTATTTCGTTCTCGGTTGATCTTAATTTAGAATAGTATAAAAATGGACCCCAACGCATACCATCTACACTATCGCTTCCATTCAGTTCACTTTCATATTTTTTAGACTCTTTAATTTTTTCTATTTTTTCAAGTATTTCTTCATGATGGCAAATTTTGCGTATTTGGTCTATCTCGGCATTGTTTGATGTAATAATAGATGAATTATCTATTAGAAATGAAAACTGTTTGTTATTTAAAAATGGAATTTTGTCTACTGCTAAGCTGTCTTCTCCATATTGGAACTGAATGACAGAACTATCACTGTCTCGCACGGTCAAATCATAGTTGACCACTATACCTTCCAAGTGCTTAATTAGACAACGTTGTAGATATCCACTACGACTAGTTTTTACGGCAGTGTCTACCAAACCCTTTAAATTAAAAAAAATAATTATTTTTTATTTTTTAATTATAATTTTTAATCCTTTTAACTATTAGAAAGTTATCAATTACTAATTAATTAAATCAGAATTATAAGAAATTAGATATTTTGAAAAACATTACCTCTCTACCAGCCATGCAATGGAAAAAGTATTCTTGAGGGGTTAAACCACTCATAAAACTGTTGCAAATAAAGCCACCACTTATTGGAGAGGGGTCATAGGGAAGAAAAGAAGGCAGTGTATTTCCATTTGCCATTAGTCTTGGTCTTCTCCCCTCTAATTCCTGTTGTCCTAAAAGACAAGACATTTGCATACTATTTACACTAGAACCTTTTGAACCAGATTGGATCATCAGTTGTAGATTATTGTAGGGAAATTTTTTAATTAACCCATTTGGAAAACAAATACTAGTGAGTTCATTTTGGAATTTATCCACACTTCCCTTATATGCCAAATCGATTTCTTTCATGTAAGAATCATCTGGATTCAAGTGGATCGCTTGATACTGTCCTTTTAATTGTTGAGGGGTGCTATCATGTGATTCGAATGCTTTACCAAGAACTTCATTACCACATTTTCGTGCTCTTTTAACTATCTTGCTCATTGGACGCTTTAAATCTTCTTTGATCATGATGTCTTCGACACCCAATGTAAAACCCCTGAATTGTAAAAATGAAGTAAACAAGCGACCTAAACATGTCAAAAGCTGACCAGCGATCAAACCCCCATATAATTCATAACAACAATGGACTAAACTGTAACTAGAAGAACCATAATGAGCTTTATCCAAAATGCCAGACAATAAGTTACCACCTCGGATTAGAACGTATGATTCATGCATATAATCACTATTGAACTCACCACGTGACCAATTTATTTTACGCTTTTCTCCCGATAAGAACCAGCTCTTGGGAGATATTTTTGAATTTGACTCTAAATTAATGGCTCCTTGTTCATCAACTGGCAGCAAATTAATCAACAAAGTGCTGACTACTTGTTTGCCGGTCCATAGTGGTACTGGCTTCAGTATTGATGGTGGCAATAATTTTATGTCTGACTTTAAATAATTAAAAGAATTATAGACCAAATTTTGGTAATCTGATTTGTTGAAAAATCTTCCTCTGATGGTTAACGCCACACCTGAAACAACATGATCATGGATTAGACCTCCTAATGGAGTACCATCCTTAGGTACCAAATAATGCTTTGGACTAAGCATTAAATTCAATGCTTCCGATCGAGCTATTTCATTTTGAGGCAAATGAGCGTTCATTTCGTCACCATCAAAGTCAGCATTGTAGGCTTTACAGTTTGAGTAATGCATACGAAGGGTTTTTTCGCCGGGAAGCACACGAGCTTTGTGTGCCATCACACTAGGCCTGTGCAAAGTTGGTTGACGATTAAACAAAAGAACATCGCCATTTTTTAGATGCCGATGAACAATTTTTATGTCCAAATTCGAGTCAACAGATGACTCAGGTGTAAGTAATTGTTTCGCAATAGCAAGACGACTTTCGTAGTCTTTTCCTTTTAAGCGGACAATGTTTCCATTTCCGTATTCAACAAGACAAGCTCCTGGATACACATCAGGTCCATTCAGTACAAGCTGCTTCATTTCCCAAAAGTTGGTCGCATTCACTGGTTGAGGATAAGTCAATTTTTTGGCAAAAATTTCCGGTATGCCTATTTCATCAACACCAATGTATACATCAGGAGAAATAACTGATCTACCAGCATAATTTACTCTTTTCCCCATCATGTGCTTTCTGAACAAGCCCTCTTTTTTCTCAAGAAGTTGTTTCAGTCCAGCTGGTGTATCTGTATTTAATTTGTCCATATCTGAATCATATAAATTATTTACCAATTGTTGAAGTTGTAGCCAAGCAATTTGCAAGCGCTCTTGGCTACTGGCAAGTTTTTTTTTCATTGAGACCGTAGTTTCTGGATCATGTATAAGTTTATCACTCTCAACATTTTCTTTGCTCATTATTTCCATTAAAATTTCTTTAATTAAAATATTTTGTTGCAGACATTTGGACAACATGATGGTCTGAGCGTTTTCAAAGCGTTGCTCTTTGAACTGCGAAATTGGTCGATACTTTGATGGTGGTACTATCAAAGACTCGAAAAAAAAAATATCACTCTGGTCCAATATTTGGTCATGTTTGCCCAACATATATCCAATTATTTCTGATTCATTTTCAAATAATTTTTTTAAGTGCTTCCTACTTTCAATTGGAGTCAAATAGGCTTGATTACTTAAATTATCCAATTTTTCTTCTTCATCCATTTCGTGTTCGACAAGCTTTTTAGGAGTCGAGACATCACCAGCCTCCACATCAATCTGAATATCTAATTTATCTATTTCATCCACTAGCTCGTCTTCTTTTGAATCATTCACAAGTTTGGTAGTGTTTTTGGTTTTTTTTAATATTCTGGCTGATACTCCTTTGGAAAAAAAAAGCTTACTGTTATGCTCAGCTCTAAGTTGTCGTAAAGGTAGACTACAATTAGGACATGTTTGATTAACTACTTTCATTTTTGAGTCCATAAATTCCTTTAAAATAGTCATTCTAGCTTTACAAGCATTTTTATTTGCTTTGGTAGTTTGGTTATCAGCATCGTCTCTCTCAATAAAACAGAGCAAGTCGTCGAAATCGCTGCGGAAAGTTATGTTGTCTATTAGTCGTGGATCGTTGTTTCCAATAATTTTCCAATACAAGTTATCAACAAGATATAGCTTCTCAGGTAGACCAAGATCAAGCACTTTCATTCTAGTGGCAAAGTAAGTCCTTTCCAGACTGGTGGTCAAGAACTTGTGGCACGAAAGACATGCGCTGCGAAGAAGCTTGACTAGCTCTTTGAAGAATATGGGGTTGTATACTGGCAAAGCGAGGTCTATGTGACCAAAATGGCCAGGGCATTGGAAGTAGTCGAGATTACATGTAAGGCAAATATCATTTTTGTCCAACGGACCTAGTGCTAAGTCGTACAGACCGTTCTGGATCGGATTTAGAAGTTTGTCAAGAGCGTACGGTTTGGTAAGTTCTTTGACACTTAAACTGTGAATTTCTTTTGCATTGAAATACTCAAAATTAAGGCCTGATAGAGAACATTTTGCATTGTAATCCAGCAGAACATGCATGGTTTCTACAAATTATTATATAAAGAATTAATTTTAGATGCCTTTGCTTAATGAAATTATGATATTCTGAATTTTTAAATTTGGTAAAGGTAAAAGGAAAAAAAAAGAGAATTTTAAAGTTTTTTGGTTCACATGTGTTTTATGAATTTTTTTTTAGTTTGTATTCAAAGTAATGTATTAAAATTAATTTTCAAAAAATTTAAATTGGATTCAAAATAAACTATTTTAGAATTATCTTTACAATTTTCCAATTTTTAGTGCTTTTTTATTTGTCCAAAATAAATGAAATAAAATTATAAATTTTAGTCTCGCTCTTATTTTGTTAAATTTGCTTTAATTATTTTTTTAAATTTTGTGGTTATATGTAAAATATCAAATGCTCAAAAACAATTTGAACAGTCCTTCTATCAAAATCTTAAATAAAAATAATATTTATTCGGACCGTAAATAAAACTTACTTAAAAAAAAACTTTTCAAATTAAAATCAAATGATAGAAAATTTAAATTATTTAGAAAAAATATTTTACCGTATTCTCTCGTTCGATTATGCTGCACTTAAAGCTAAAACATGCATATTAAAATATCAAATTAAGAATTTTTTAGCATGGCTGAGATGTACTTTGGTGCATGCTCCAAAAGGTGGTAGCTTAGATTATGGTGCAGCATAATTGAACGAGGGAATACGGTAATTGTTTAAAAATATTAAATATTTAATTAGAAAGTATTAAACAGAGTGACAGATTAATAATTTTCTGAAAGCAACTATATACATCTTGGAAAATCAAATAATGTGACTTAATGAATATAAAATCATCACCACTTATTTAAAATAGTGTTATAATATTATTTTTCAATAAAATTCAAGTGTATACATTTATTTCAATTAAAAGTCTCATTAAAATCAAAATCAAAAAATTAAAATAAATAATGGATTTAGACAACTCAGTCTCTAATGAAAATTTGGTGCCTAAAGAACACTATGAAGAGGATAAATTGTAAAAATAATGAGCAAAATTTTAAAATCTACTAACTTTGACATTCTTTAGCAATAGACAATGGACAACAAAAGACTTTGATTTTGGTCGTCCATTGGGAAAAGGAAAATTCGGTAGTGTTTATTTGGCCAGAGAAAAGCGTAGTGTTCATAAAGCTATTGTAGCTATAAAAATTTTGTTCAAGTCCCAGTTACAAAAGGCAGGTGTTGAACACCAATTTAGAAGAGAATTAGAGATCCAATCTCATTTGAAGTAAAAAAAATTTATCTATTATCTAATTTTAATACAATAAAATTTTAAAAGGCATCCAAATATTCTACGAATGTATGGTTGGTTCCATGATGAAAACAGAATTTATATTATTCTGGAATTTGCTTGCTATGGTGAATTGTACAAACGGTTGAAAAAAGTTGGTCGCTTCGATGAACGAACTGCGGCAACTTACATGTATCAAATAGCCGATGCTCTCATTTACTTGCACAGCAAACAAGTTATCCATCGTGACATTAAACCAGAGAATTTGCTCCTGGGAGCATTTGGTGAGGTAAAAATTGCTGATTTTGGTTGGTCAGTACATGCGCCTTCTCTAAGACGCCAAACTTTGTGTGGAACATTGGACTATCTGCCGCCAGAAATGGTCGAAAACAAAAGACACGATGAAAAAGTGGATCATTGGTGCATTGGCGTTTTGTGTTACGAACTTTTAGTTGGTCGTCCACCATTTGAATCTCAGACCAACCAGGACACTTATAAAAAAATAGTATCCTGTTATATAAAATTCCCGGAGCATGTTTCACCAGGAGCTAGGGATTTAATATATCGGGTGAGTATTAATTAATTAAATAAATTGAAAATATTATTAAAATTTTAATTAAAGCTTTTACAAAAATCACCTACAGATCGCTTGTCACTAAAAGATGTTCGTAAACACTACTGGATTGAACAGCATGCTGAGAAAAATGATGAATATATGAGATACTGGAAAGAGATTAATTAGTTTAATTTTTTTAAATTTAATTTTTTATTCAATTGATTTAAGTTTAGTTTATAGATCAAAAAGTTCTACTTTTTTTTTATATGATAATTGTATGAATTTTTATACAAAAAATGAATTTGTAATTAATAAATAAATGTTAACATTTATTAAAAAATTTTAAATTCTATTTCAAAAATATTATATAAGAAAACTGTATTTGTATAAAGAGGATGAAATCCTGAAACTTAAATAACTAATATTGACAAACTAATTTAAAACAAATAATATAAAATTTGAATATCATTTATTTTAAAATTTTTATGGAAATAACCAAAAAATATTTTTCAGTGCATATTTTAAAAATCTTGATATTTTATTGAGCCTAATGAATTTAAAGAACCTTAAGATGGATGACCTTTATTGATTTTTTCTAAAATAACATTGCATATAATTTTGAAATTTAATTTTATTTTAAAAATTGAATATTTTATTTATCCTTTTTCTTTATTAAGCTTGTATATAAATTATTATTTCAACTCCGACCATTTATTTGTTTTTTTTTCTATCACATTAATTGTATGACTTTTTAAAATCTGATTTATGCATAATCAATATTTTGGCAACCGAAGAATACTTTATTTGTATTGATTTAAATTTTTTTCTAATTAATTTCACATTTTTATTACAAATATTCAATTATATTTTTATCATTTACCATGATAAAAACCAGACTAAAAGTGTTGGTGTAGTGTTTTTATTTGACGAAACTAAAGGAATTCAAAACGCTCAATAAATATTTATAGAATTATTAATTGCACGAATCTTAAATATAAATCAAAAAGAATTTTAAAATAAAAAAAAAAATTAAAATGTTAAAGTTTGAATTTATTTTAAATTTTTGCTTTTTTTCTCTAATTTTTGGTCAACATATCAAAAAACCAATCAAACCAATTAAAAATTATTTGAATGAAGATTGGAAGTTGTTCAAACAAAGCGTGAAAATTTCCACTGATGATTCCATAAAAGACTTAGAATGGCGCCGACGTTTTGAGGAGTCCTATGATCTGATCAACAGACATAATTTAGAGTATGAACTTAATCCAAAAAAAGTTAAATATAAGCTTAAAATGACCAAATTTGCTTTTATGGTAAATTTTACTCTTAAATATATCAAGACTTTTCTAAGAATTTCTAATTAATTTCTTTGGTAAGAGTGATAAAGAATTTCTAGATAAAAAGACAGGCTTGATTACTCGTAAAGCTCATAGGCGAAAAAAATGGCGAAGACCAAAGAGACAAATTCTGGATGAAAATAGACCTAAGCAATATGATTCTAGGTCACTTTTTTCAATTCCAGTGCGTGATCAGGGCGAGTGTGGAGGATGTTATGCGTTTTCTGCGGTATCATCAATTGAATATCAACTTGCTAAAAAGAACAAGCTATCTTTTTTGTCCGAACAAAATTTTATTGATTGCTCGACACCCTATGGAAATCTTGGCTGCTCTGGAGGAACCATGGACATGGCTTTTGAGTACATGATATCCAATAATGGTCTAAATTCCTTGCTTTTTTATCCATACACTGCCAAGGAAGATATTTGCAAATTTAGCAATAACTTTGTGGGTGCCAAGATAAGTACCTATGATTACATTGATAATGAAGAACAATTGGAAAGTGCGATTTATAAGTATGGTGCAGTTAGCTGCGGGATAGATGCTAGTCAAGAAACTTTTCGATTTTATTCAGAAGGAATCTATGATGATCCAAAATGCAGCAAAATGTTTATTAATCATGCAATAAATGTAGTTGGATACACTGAAAATAGCTTTATTTGCAGAAATAGCTGGGTACTTGTTTTGTTTGACCAATTTTTTTATTATTCTAAAATTTCTAAAAAAAACAGGGATCAACTTGGGGAATGAATGGATATTTTGAACTACCAAAAGGAAATAATTCATGCGGAGTAAGAATTTAAAAAATTTATGTATTTTTTTATTTAGTTTAACCATTTATCATAAGCTCTTGAATTTTTGTGTATACCCAATCATTTAGATTATACCAATTTTGATATTTAAAATTATATGGAATAATTTGATTTAATTAAAGAAAAATAGTTATTGAAGCCCGTTATTTATTAAAAAATTACCAAATAAAATGAATTAATTAAAAAAAAAATTCTATTCATTCAAATAAAAATTCATTTGAAATAAAATTAATTATAGTTTAGTGTAGCTGGACAACTTTTCCTAAATAGTTGCTAGTAACTGATTGAATAAGGCCTGGGAACCAGTGAGTTCCATTCATTTGTTTCTCAATTTGAATAGTGGTTGAGAGGGATGAAGGCAATGAGTGGATCATTGTATTGGTCAATGTGTACCACCATCTCACGGGAGACATGACTGCATGAGCTAGATCGTGGCTCTCAATCACAGCGTAGCTTGAAGTCAATATTCCATTTACTAAAAGATTACCCGACATGGTCAAAGGAGCAGCATAACCATTGACTGGCTCAACCAAAATGGAATCGATTTTTTCCTCAGTTTTTTTCTCATTTTCAAAGTCATATGTGATTATGACATCATCTTTTAAGAGATTTTTGGCAAATTTGTATTTTCCACCTTCTATGGCCATTAAATGAGTTCCAGATACCTTAATATTCTTATTCGAATAAGTTTTAATGTTAAAAAATAAAACTTAAAAAATATTAGTTAAAACAAAACAGCTAAAAAGGAAAAATATTACAGTCTTCTTCATTGATATCCATCATCATAACTATATCGGTTTCAGTCAAGCGACCATTTGAGTCCAAAGTCTTCACTTTGTCACCAATTTCAAGATCTCGAATTTTTTTAAGAGAACCATCGGCCATCATAGCATCAGCTTCGGCATCAATGCAAGTTCTCTGAACATTGGCTTTATTGGATTGGAAAAATCAATTAAAATTTTACTGATATTTTGAAAATAAATCTTACGATTAAATGGACATTCTTTGGAAGAAGTGACTCCATTGCAGCAGTATTGAGCTATATTTTGTAGCTCGGTCAAAGTACCCTCTCCGAACTTTATTTTATTTTTAAAAAGGTGACAAAAACTTTATAAAAATTACATAAAATCCAAGACATCCTCTAGTATAAGTTTTAATACATTCCATGTATCTGCTTGCCAATGCGCAAAATGAATCAGCATCATCTGAACCTTTGGCAACGGCAACTATAGCAGACACGTCAACCTGGATGCATCTGGCCAAATTTGTCGGGTCATCTTCGACCGGACACATTGAAAATGCTGACTTAATCAGACAGACTTGAAACAATATTACTAAGATGCTTTTCATTATTTAAATGTTCTTATTTTTTCAAAAAGTGATTGATAATTTAAGGCTACATTAATTGCTTTTTATAGCCTAAGTTTGATGATCGTACGGGAGCATTATTTTTATTTGGCAAACAATTTTAAGGATATATTTTTTTCTTTTATTTCAATTTAAATGCAAATTTAAGATAAAATAAATTTGAATTTTAATTAAAAAAATGATGTAATTTTTTAAAAAATTTAATGTTCTCCAACTACACTTTGTTTTCGATTTGATATACTTCTTTTGTACTCTACCAACGAAGCTGAAATTTTTCTTTTAGTATCTTGTTGTTTCACTTCAACTGGTCGCTTTCCTCTGCAACCCAGAACATGGCACAGACCAGTAATGACAGCCATTACATGAAAAAAGCCTTAAATGTATTTGAATAAATATTAAGGAATCAAAATTAAGAAATATTAAAACCTGACAAAATTAGAAGACAAAAAGCCCAAACAGGAAAGAATCCGTCGCTTGGATATTTATCCGGATCAGCCCTGCCATTATAGTCTCTTTTTAAAGATATGATTTCTTCTTTGGTCAATGGAGGCTTTACCGGACTATTCTCATCATAGTCCCATGAATAATCTTCTTCGTTTTCAAATTGCTGGGCTAAATTAAATACCGAATTTAGTTTTTGTAAAAGTTAATTTTTTTTAAGTGCATTTATTTGTTTTTATTGTAGAATATTTTTAGGTTTCTTATAAAAAATTAATAAAAATGTTATTTTGTTAGAAATTGTTTAATCAAAAATGGAAAAACCTGAAATATAAAATGTAAAATACACTCTTAATTCTTATTTTTGACTTTGGAAAATAAATTAAAATTGAAATTAAACATTTTTAATCATGTTACTTTTAATTTCAACAAATTAAACAAACTTATTGGATTACTTACCATTGAAGCTGGACACTAGAGTTAAAATTAAAACTACGAAAATAACTAAATTAAGAATAATTCGCAACATTTTAATAAAATTAAATCTAAAAAATTGCTTTATATTATTTTATTTTTTAAAAAAATAAATGGGCTATAACGCCAATAAGTATAAAAATGCATTCATAATTAACTAGAAATTTTAGTCTCGTTTTGAAGATAAGTTTCTTATTTATCAAAGCGTAAAAATAAGTATCTAGTTTTTTCGCAAAACATAAACTCGCTCATCCAAATCAATCTAAAATTTTATTTTTCGATTGAAAATAATTTCTTATCGAGTTGAGACCTTTGGAGCACACATCTTGAGGCGGATCGACCAATTCATTGCCATCGATATTTGCGGACAATGAAAATTCATCCCAGTCCAGATTTTCTAATTCGATTATTTGTAATGGCAAGCTGGTTAATTTATTATTCCCAAGCCAGAGAGTTTCTAATTTCAATAAATTTCCGATTGTTTTTGGTACATTTTTTATCCTATTTTCGAATAAGAGCAAGCTTTTTAGACTTGTCAAATTTCCGATCGAATATGGCAAATTTTCCAATTTGTTTGATGAAAGGTCAAGAAATTTAAGAGTCAAAATTTGGCAAACTATTTCAGGAAATTGTTTAAAATTATTGTTGGCCAAATGAAGAGACTTGAGTTTGGCTAGATTAGCCATTGATTTAGGCAAGGTTTGCAAATGATTACTAGATATTGTCAAAATTTCAAGATTTACCAAATTTTCACCAAGCATTTCGGGAATAGTTTTTATCAAATTACAATCTAGATGAAGACGTTTTAGTTGTGTAAAGGTAAATAAATCATTTGGTAAAAAAAGAATTGGTAAATTTAATCCTGACTGACGTTCTGCTGTCAAATCCAACACGTCAAATTTAATAGAGTTGTCTTTGAAATTGATAGGCAAACTCTCTTCATCTTCCAAAACTGAACTTCTGGTCAATTTATTCAACTGTTTTAGATCATTGGATAAGTTTACTGGCATAATGCATTTTCCACATAATTTTAGCTTTTTATCCCCATAAATTCTGTCTGATTTCAAATGGTAATGATATTTAGATAACTTTTGATGTGAATGAGCTAACTCTGCCATTTTATCAAAATTTGATTTTGAATTTAATATTACTGATTGTGAGTATAAATTTTTATTCTGCATTTTGTTATCGTCTTTTTTCTTGGTAAATATTTGCTGAGCCTAAGCAGAAAGAAAATTAAAAAAGAAACCAAAACAGGAGATCAATAATTTAAGGAATCGCGTAATTGTTTTTACATTTAATGTTTGTTAAGAAAACTAGAAAAAAAAACAACACAAAATATAATATTTATTGACATGATGTTGATTTAGTATTTTTAAAATAGCTCTAAGGCAACCGTAATTATTTACCTTAAAGGAAAATTAAAATAAACAAACACTTATATTCAATCTATGTCTAAATTAGACGACTCTGGCAATTTAAAAGACAGTATTCCACTGATGATCAAAAGTCCACTGATGGTTAAAAGTGGCACATAGCAACTGGTGTCCACTAAAACTCCAAATAAAATGTTTCCCAAAATGGCACCTAGCCGTCCTGCTACATATTGAACACCCAATGCAGATGATCTGAGCTTTGTGGGAAATAATTCGGTAGCCGTGCACCCAAATGAGTTGAATGTAATGACATTTATACCTCCAAAAATTGTCGCCAAAAGTACACCTTGACTTTCGCTAGAAATAAACGGAATTCCAAATACTGACAAACCTGACAGAAATAAACTCACAGCTTTAAGAATAAAAAATTAAAGAAAATTTATTAAGCTGAGCAAAGATATTTTTACATGTGACAATATTACGTCCCATTCTGTCAATAAAAATGATTGTGAATATGTTGCCAGGTAAGTTACTCAGCGCACTTATAAAACTAGACTCAAATACAGATTTGTCTATTTGGCAACTGCTCTTATTTGAGTTATTGGTGGTATTTGTTGGAACTAAATGAGTTGAGCACGGTGATCCGCCAGTTAAAGACATTCTTTTGTACAATTCAGGAAGCCATATCCACAAGCCATAATAACCAAAACAAATGGCAAACATTATGCAAAGAACAAGTGTAGTTTTGTATATATAGGTCTTGTTAAACAAACATTTTGTTTTTCTTATTATCTTGAAAAAATATTTTCATTTAAAAAATATTAAATATTAGATAAGTACGTCTGTGGCATTTTGGATTAATGATCTGGCCAAAGTCCTATTTCGATTTTCTGAGTAAATTAGTTCTGAGTCGTCATCGTTGTCACTTAAGTTTGGTCTCTCTGACAACTTCAAATCATCCAAGATCTCATTTAAAGTCTTTATTAAGAAAAAATTAATACATGAGCAAATAAAAATCTAAAATTTAATTTACTCTTTTTATTTCAGAGTTTGAATTACCATTATTGAAAATAAAAATATTTTTGAGAATTTTTCTAGCTTCACTTGCTTTACCGTTCTAAGTATTCATTAAGTAATTAAGAGTAAAATTTAGCATAGAATTTACATAAAGACAAAATTTGGGACTTTCTGGCAAAATTAACAGGAGAACACAGGTAAGAGCACTTGGCAAGGCTGATGCGATCATAAACATTTTCCAATTGTTGATGATTATATAGCCAGAAAATAAGCTTATGTCTATTTGAAAATTATTAAGCAGTATGTACGCGAATACTAGTTGGCAAAATATAAAGAGCTTATTAATTAAAATAGATTAAATTAGTTAAATTTACGAATGACTAGTAAATTTCCGAAAAACCAACTTGATGCCAAGCAACAAATCATCCTACCGCGGATATCTTTTGGAATAAATTCAGAAAAATATGACCAAACAATTGGAACACTGCCGCCGACTCTTTATTGCTCAGTCAATAATGTTTCTTTACTTAATTTTAAAAATTACCCAATTCCACTTAAAAATCTGCACAAAAGTAAAATTTGAAATGTTTGGCTTAGACCGGCCAAGGCTCCAAACAAAGCATTGAAAAAAAGAGCAGATATTAAAATATATTTTCGACCTTTTTGAAAAATTTAAATAAATATAAAAAAAAATATATTCGGAACGCTTCTAAACCTAAAACATCTCCAAGTGTTCCCCAAACATATCCACCTATCATCATACCTTTAAAAAATGGTCTTAAAATGAACATGTCTTGTTTTGAATTATAAATTTACCAAAAAAAGTTATTGAGCTAAGATAGCCTTTATCTGTTGAGCTCATGTTCAGATCGCATTCTGCCGCTGGCAGAACAAAAGAGACACAAAGTATTTCAATTGCATCACTGGAATTCGCTAGACCACATATGAACAACAAAAGTAGATGAAATTTTCCAAATCCAATAGTTGACAAAGCTTTTTCGTAATTAGTGTTTATACTTAAAGCTCTGTTTGTCGAACTTTCTTCTTCATTATACTCGTCTTTAATCATTTTTTAACTTGAATTTTTTATTTTTAATATCTTTTATTTAAAGGAATACCTCTTATCAACGATTCATGTTCTAAGCGTAAATCGTCCATTTTCATCAAGATTTAATAAACAAATATTTCGAATTTTATTTTCACTTTTAAATGTTAAATTATGAATTAATATTTAATTTTATGATCATAAATAATAAAATACTTGAATTGAATTTTTTTTGTTTTTTGTTAATAATTAAGTATGAGGAAGAAGTTTTAGCTTTTCAGTAATTAATTATTAAACTTATTTATGATTTTAAATAATGTTTATTAATTTTTAAGTGTTGACATGAAAAAATTTCAAATTTAATTTTAAAAAAATATAAATTAGTGTATTAATTTTTAATAAAAAGTAAGTAATTTAAATAAAATTTATTTGAAACGCTATCCGAAAACGATAATAATTCTTGATAAGCTAAAAATAAAAACTTTATCTAAAAAAAAATGGATAATTTTAAACGGTTTTTAGACAAATGTTTTTAAAAGATAAAATCAAATAAAAATCTTGAAAAAAAGGAAAAAACAGAAACAAAAAAATTTCTGATTACAATTTATTATTGGGTCAACATATTCCCCCCAAAATACAACATATAATTATTTATAAAATATATAAATTTAAAAATAATAATTCTGACTTAAACAAGTAAAATCTGTTTAGTGTAGCAGCAATTTTCAATTAAAATTTGGCAAAAAGGGACATTTTAACTATTGATAAAGTTTTCTATCATTATTTGAATCATTGTAGGATCAATTTTAATAATTTAAGGTATTTATTTACTTTAATATATCTTTTAGCTGAATATTAAAATTATTAAATTAATTTTTATTATTAATTTTAAAAATAAATTTAACTTTATATTTACTTTTATTGTACATATTGTTGTTTATGAAGAAACATTTGAAATAACTAATTAGAAAGTAAATCTTATTTTTATCAGTTATGCAATGTAAAAAGAAAAAATGTAATCCTTAAAAAAGAAACTCTAGTTAGTCCTATGAGTTGAAGCCATGTAATCTTCTATTCCTTTTTAGTTTCTGTACTTACTGTAACCAATTTGAATTCGGAATCAAGGTGAATAGCTTATTAATCTTTATTGATAATATTTGGTGTCTATTTTAACTTTATTATGAATGAATCGGCAAAGTATAACTTGGACAGGGATCTGGTAAATAAATCAGTAACCAAAGGTCAATAAGAGGCAATAGCATCAGAGAAGTTTTTCCTACTGAAGCTAGAAACGATTTTGAAGCTGCAGTGAGCACTAGACGTGCCTTTTTTCTAACAGAGTAGTCTCGCACTGGAACAAGTTACCGGTAATAACTAAGTCAACCGATCTAAGTCTTGGTAATAGTGAGCTATTGGTGCAGCATAATCAAATGAAGGAAAAGTGGACCTTGAGAAACTTTTTTTAATTACTAACTAACTTTTTTAATTACTAATTTTTATTTTGTGATTTTCAAATTCATTATCTATTATAATGAGTCAAATATTAATTTTTTTAACGAAATTTAAACAAAATATATAATTTTAGGATCTTTAATTTAAATTAATTTTGGGAAAAAAGCCAGCGGGTTTATATTTCAGAAACGCTGTATTAATTTCAAATTTAGTTTGCTTTTATTTTTTAAAATATTTTGTTAAGCTTCATTTTTTTTCTTTTAAATTTATTATTTTTGACAAAAAATGATATTATTACTGGTCGATGATTACATTATTAAAATAATTCAAGAAAAATAAAACTAAAAAACGCCTGAGCTAATCATAACAAAATTTTTTACTGTTGAGAATTTTTATTTTCTTTGAAAATAAAATTAACTGATATTTAAAATGAAAATTAAAATATGAGATTTTTTCATTATCCTAAAAATTAAATATAATTTAAATTTTTTAATTTCAGTTTATTAAAAAAAAGAACAAATAAAACTAGAAAAAGTCGGCTAAATTTTAAGAAATTTCAAAATTTTTATTTGACTTTTTTTTGCTCTTTCTTTGGTGACTCTTGAGACGATAAACTTTGAGATCCTTCAGATGAATTTGTTGTATTTAGTGAAGCATTAGCTGAAGCCTGATTATTTTCATCATCATGATCTCTATACAAAAACATACTCTTTAAGTCGCCCTGTATTAAAGCTACGGTCAGTGGAGTGATCAAACACAGAGGAACAATGTACAATAATGCTGGCTGAGCATGCTTGAATACATGCATTACAAAAATGGTACAAAACAAAGCCAGAATGTAAGCAATGAAACATGTGTAGAAATAAGTCTTTCTTCTACGATTAAGGCTCATGTCATATCTGAGAAGTAGAGCGATAAAGATTCCCGGAATAACTATATCACCGAGACCAAGAAGCGCATATTTTTCAGCACTAAATCCGCGCTCAATCAAATCCTGAGGAAATATCACTAGAAAAATCTTGTTTAAATTTTTTCTTTTTGAAGTTATTTTTTTAAATTACATTTAATTGGAGCATCGAATGATTTTGCCACAGATACCATAACATTGGTTCCAAACACCCAGAATACATCATAAAAAAACAAACCACCCAATAAAATACATCCATTTAATACTTTATTCAATTGCAAAAACTCAATTCCATTGACTGCAAATGCAAGTCCAAATATGTTGTTAGCAATCCAGTGCTAATTAGAAAATTTAAAATAAATATTTCCAATTAAATTAAAGACATACTTTTTTCATGAAATACCAAACACCGATTCCAAGTGATAGAAGAAAACATGCTATTAATTGGCGATCAAATACTTGTTTTACTAGCAAGATTGGTTTGCTTTCATTTTTAGAATTTTTACTGTTTAAAGCTAGATGTAAGTCATAATGTTCATTTTCAATCAAAAAACTAGGCCAAAAAATTCCCAAAGTAGAGCCTAACATTCTGGTCAAAGCAATTACTCCTAAGAGAAAGAAATAAAATGCCAAAAGTAAATTAATGTGCTCTTTGGAAAAGATCTTAAGATAAAATTTTTGAATTTTTTTTTATGATATCGTATGGTGTTTACTTGAAAGACAATGTAAATTCCAAATAGGGTAACACTGGCAATTACTGGAAAAAGTACTGCTTCTCTTGTAGACATGGTTTCAATTTCTTCACCAGATTCTTTTTGATTTGATTGATGCTTTACTGATTTGAAGCTACCGACTATTATAGGAATGAGTGCCATAGCCACTAAACTGGAATAGGCTAAGAATAGGCCTTCAGGTGTGGCCTTAAATTTCTCCGTCTCATTAGTTCCATTTGTCAAGTTGGAAGCCAAAGTATCTGTATTGGCAAATATATTGGCCACAGTTTCACTAGCTTTTTTGACAATTGTTTCGACTAAACTTGGATTAGAATCACCCATTTTGAAAATAATTGATAATCTGAAGAAAAAATTAATGTTTTATATCTGATTAGTCTACTATTTACACGTATTTATAATTTAAAATAATGTCTATGTGTAATTTTGATTTTCACTTCTTTATTTTTTTTTGGATTCTCAAATTTGATTTCGTAGCAAAATTTTATGAGGGTGCTCAATTGATGAATGTATGGAGAAAAATATTTTATTCAAAAAAAAAAATATATTAAATGCGATGTAAAATGGCTTATTATAAATTTTTGAAAACTATATATTACTTTTACATTATTTTTGGTAGTATTGATTTGTTATAATTTGATTCGTTTTCAAAAAAAATATTTATTTTATATTAATATATTTTAAGAATAAGAAAAATTAAATTTTTTCAATTTTGAAAAATGAATAAAAATTATTATCACTTAATATTCTTGATATTGCTGAAAGTACTAATTTTTCGAAGACTTTCACTTTAATTTTTTGAATACATTAACTCACAAAAAGATTAAAGATAAAATTTTTTGACACAAATTTATATTTCTATCTGATCATACCATTTATTTCTTTCTGCACTTAGAAGCGGTATAAAAATAAGAGTACATTTAAATGATCTAATTGTAGACCAAGTTTAAATAAATTCAGATAAAAAGTACTCTTAATTTTAGTACAATTATTTAGATAAAAACCTAAAAATTTTTACTATAAATCCTTTTTATAAAATAATCAAATAAATATTTCCAAATAATGGAATTAAATCTCGGGGACATGTGCTCAAGAGCATCTACTGATACAGTTGAGATTATAAAGTGTCAAGAAAAAGCCTCCGATGGAAAATACTGTTATGATGAGTGCGAAAATTTACAAGAATCCAACTCTGACATTATTGGTAACCAAGATCATTCAAGAGAGTTGTTCATAGTTAGATTCAATTTAAACACAAGTACAACCTGTTGTCGTTTATGCAACCAACTTCATCCAGTCACCAAAGATAATTCCATTATAGACAGACGTCTTTCTCTTTTGGAAAGTATTAACAATAAAGCAAACTCAAAAATAAATTCCTTTTCAACACTTAACAAGACAGCGTCATTTAATTTTGGTCATGTCTACCAACAATTAGATCCGATCAAAAATTTAATTGAAAATATGAAAAATTTCCAATCAGTTAGTCAAAATTTTGAGACCGAAATAAAAAAAAGCTTTGAAACAATTCGTAAAAGAGTGGTCAATTCGTTTCAGAATAATTTTTTGAGAGACTTGGGTGAAAATTATTCCAAATTGGTCAAAGAATTGGAAGATTTTGAAAAAAATTGTGTTACCAATGTAGACAAAAATAGTCAATTTTGGAAAGAGATTGAAAATTTAATAAATGTAAATAAATTAGACGCGGAAACAATTGGTCATTATTTAAATCAAGACAATACTATCACAAATGAATCAATTAATAGTTTAATAGATGAATTTTCAAAATTATTAGACTCTAAAATAAAAGAATTCGATTCTTATATTTTAATGGATAAAAAAATTACTTTTAAGCTGAATCCAGATTACAAAATGAACCAAATTTCTCTGGGTCTACTCAATTTCGCTCAAGTACAAACAGTTTTTGGGCAAAATAATAATGAATCAAATAATGAGGATTTTTTTCATTTAAAAGAAATAATCGATGACAAAAAAGTCAAATTAAATCCAATTAGTCAACTAGATATGACCAAAGTAATTAATTTCGATGATGATAATTTTAAATATGTCAGTGTGTACACTTTGGATGCTATAAACTGCCTAATTTTGTGCACACGATACGGAAATTCTAGCTCTACTGATTTATTTACCGATTTTTATCTGATTAATGCAGGTGGTATTGTAGAAAAATCATTGAACTTTAGTAAGGGAATTGTTCGGTGCATTAGCACCAATTCTAGTTATCTTTTAATCACAATCGAAACAAACAATAATGATCTTGGCAAAACTTTTGAATTAAACTTGTATGATTCAGAATTCAATTTGGTAAAAAATTTAAATGTCGTAGATACGGAACAGTTAATGGAGACCGATTCGGCTCAAATATTTCCAATTTCGATTTGTCTAAATGATGAAAAAATTTTCCTGTTTAAAAATACTATACCTTTTATAAATGTTTATGATATGAATTTGAATCTTTTAACTATATTTGGTCAAGATATTAATTCAAATTATAAGTATTTTGTGAAGAGAACTCATAACTTTATTTGTATAAAATCATTTTATCTTTACACATCCCAGGTCACAGCCAATGGAACAACAGTGAATACTCTTGATCTAAACTCAGGTCTTAATTTGCCAGAAGTGGAAATTGAGCATTATTTTACCAATTTTTTTGTCCTATCTCAAAATAAAAGCAAAAATGAAATTTTATTTTATTGCTCAAGTGTCAGAAAATTGGTTGTTTTTGATCTTAAAAGTAAAAAGTCTATCTTTTCTGCAAGTATTAATGATAAAAATGTTTTAAATGGTTGTATAACATCATACTGTTTGACCAAATCTGGTTTTTTGGCAACTATTTTATCTAATTCACTTAAAATAGCAGTTTATTAGATTTTTATGAGTTTTACATTTTTAATTTTTTTAAAATCATTTAAGATAATTAATAATAATTTTTAATAAAATAAAATAAAATTCAAAATCATATTTTTAACTTTTTTGGACAGAAAAAATGATATAAAATTAATAATTTAATTAATTTAGAGTAATTTAGATTAAGAAAAAGAGCGAGAATTCAAAACAAGACTTAGTTCCCAAGGCTTGTCTTTATTGTATTTTATTTTTTTATGAATTTTAAATTTATCTTATCTTATTTTAATCAATTTTTTCCCGAAATTTTCCGAAAAAAATTATGTTATGATGGGTATAAACGCATTAAACGCAATTCTTTTAAATAATTTATATTGACCAAGTTTTATTTAAAAAAAAAATCTATGTTTGGATTAACTGTTTTTTTCATTACAAATTATTAATTATTCGTAATTAGATATCTTTAATTTTTGAATCAGAACTAAAAAGCTCTTCTCTGTTTTAGATTGGTATTTGAATTACATTTAAAAAAATCTAGATAATCTTTTAATCATTATGAAACTGATATAATTTTTATTCAATAATTAAAACTATAATATGTATTAATTTTATTAAATCTATAAATAATTAGAATCTAATTAATAAATGAAATTTATGTTTTTGTAAATTATCTATTTGTATTATAGTTCTTCGTGTACTTGACTCGAATTCGGTTCACAGACAGCTGGAGTCTCAAATTTCATTTCATACTTTAATAATAAATAAAAATTAAACAATATAAAATATAATATATATAATAAATACCTCGCATCTGTTAGGTTCACTGACACTGTTAAGTTTTGTTTCAATACCACAACTAACTATGACGTTGGTGCTGCGTTGCGGTCCATTCCAACAACCAAGGCCATTGTCGAATTTCATTTGCAAATATTTATTTTCTCCATCACCCCAAGACTTCCAATTACCAATGCTAGTCTCGCCATTATTGTTCTTGGACTTTTGAACAGTGCGATCAAATGGACACAATTTGTAGACGTATTCTCTATCTTCAAATTCGAAGCATTTATCGATCATGGAAGCGAATTCGCCATTCGGACCCAAATCAAGTTCAAGCTTTTTCTTTATATCCTCAATTTCTCTATCTAGATTTCTCAATTCTCGTTCATTATTCTCAAATAAACGCCTGGCTTCGTCAGACTCATCTATTAACTTTTGTGTCTCATCATCATATTTATTTTCAGTTTTCACTGGCTCATTAATCTCACTTTCTGGCACATTTTCCGCCTCTGGCTCTTGGTCAGCATCAACTTCTGGTTCCTCTGAAGTTTCTTGGTCATTATCAACTTGTGGTTCCTCAACTTTTTCATCTAGTTTTAAAAGTGGTGATAGTTTCTCATAATAGCCTGTTATAAAAACATCCAAGTTTATGTTCTCATTATTGTCCATTAATTGCTTCAAATAAGATTAAAATTTAATAGGAATTTAAATTTTATTTTAATCAATTTAATTACAATTGATTCTTCAATTGTAAATTTTCCATCATTATCGAACAAAATATCAAGCTCTTGACGAGTGACCAATTCACTTGGAGTTAACAATGAGTCTTTATTCAAGTCTAATAAATCAAATAGTTCATTAGCTTTTTTAATCAATTCAGCACGTTCTTCTTCTCTTGCTTTTTCTTCCAATATCTTGTCCGCAGCACTTTTGGCTTCATTTGCTTTAGATTCGGCCTCATTTTTTTTAACTTTTGACAAAATTTTTCCAATTATATTCAAAAAAAAATAGAATTTTTTTACTTTCTAAATCATTTTTTTCAACTTCGAATTTTGATTTTTTATCTTGTAGCTCGACAATTTTTTCCTCCAGAGTTTTTTTGAATTCTTCGCCTAACTTAATTAACTCCAGTCTCTTGGCATATCCTTGTTCTCTAAGCAATCTTAATTTTTCTTCTTCTTCTCTCATTTTAGCAGCCAAAACGATGCATTTGTTTTCACATTGAACTTTGCCAGAGTATTCATCTGAACCATCACAGCAATCTGAAAATAATTTTTCAAAAATCAATCCAAGAACAAGGGTACTAATTACCGCAAATTCCATCATTTACACGACTTGAAGGAATGTATTGAACAATGTAGCCTAAATTTTGACAAGCAAATTGCCCGTTCATGCATGCAGTAGTACCCGGCTCGTCACTTCCATCCCTACCTTGGAAATTAAAGAAACATTTTTAGCCTTTATGCTTTAAGAAATATATCTCATTATTATTACAATCACAATAATCATCATTGACTTGGTCGAATGGAATGGTCATAGAACCATCAAGACAAGTAAAGGGACGACTTGGGTCATAAAGCGAAGCTCCTTTGGAAAAATTATTTTTAAATTTGTTCAAACTTATATTCATTGTTAAATCACATACTATCTGGGGCTATTCCTCTAACTATTTGGTCACAATTAACCAAACTGACTGATAACAGAATGAAAATGTTGTAGAACATTCTTTTGAATTTTCAAATATATTTATTTTTGTGCTAATATTTTTTTTATAAAACAACAATTTAATTTTTGCAAACGTATTACTTTTTTTGTCTTGGTTAAGTCTACTTTGAATTTTGAATTTAAATAAAAAACCAAATATTACTTAAATATATTTTGTTCAATTAATTTTTTTTATATATGAATAATGTCTATTTTAAAATAATTATTTTTCACTAGTTAAATTAGTTAGTACTTCAGTTTGAAAAAAAAAATAATAAATAAATCGTGTGATGAAAAATTTATGAAATATATTAATTTAAATTTAAAGTTTTAGATCTTAGATTTGTATTATTATTTTTGAATTTTTTCTATATTGGTCAAGTTACCAGCAGGGAAAGTGTAATGTTTTTTCTGACATATCAAGCCAAAAATTCATTTGATATTCTTTTTGAATTTAATTTAAATATTTTTCATGTCCATAAAAAAACAGCATGCTAATCATCATAAATTAAGTTCAATTTTGATTTAAAAAATTCATTTAAATTTTACCCTAAAATTTAGCTATATTTTTTATAAAATATAAAAATAACTATCAAAATGGAAGCAGAAAATCCTACACTTGATATCAATTCAATTACTTCTCTTAGTGATGAAGATTTGATCAAGAACTTAAAAAAAAATGGTCTAAAATTTGGACCAGTTACAGCAACTACTCGCTATTTGTATGAAAAACGCCTTAGACAATTTCTAGATCCAACTTTGATTGAAAAAGAAAAGGAAGCTGAAGAGAACCATCAGCAATCAGCTCCGGAACAAAAGCAAGAGCCTTCGACTCAAGTCGATATTGAGACTATTTCTCATAAGAGCCACGAACAAGACACAGAAGAAGTTCCGGTGGAAACTAAACGTGATCAAATTCAAGTTGAGTCAAAAGTGACCATCAGTTCTATCGAGACTCCTGAAACCGATCTCAACAAATCTACAGACTCAGTTGGAAATTCTTCAGGTAATTTCTTTTAACTTTTTAAAAATGTACTTATTTAATTGATTTATTTTTAATCAAGATAATTATCTTAACATTTCCGGAATCAGAGGAAGAGCCCCGTTGAAAAGACAAAATGATCAGATAAATTCTCAAAATTCAACTTCTCAAAGTAATTTTTTGATTAATTTTAATCTAAAAATAAAAATTTTCAATCATAGGTCAAGACTCAAAGGGGTCAGTTGTCAAGTATTTGGTTCTTTTTTCAATCATAGCTCTTTGTGTTTACTTCGTTCAGGTTTTCTTAATGGATTCTGATGAAAATAATAAAGATTTTTAAAGAAAATAAAATGGATTGTACTCAACAATTACTTATTTATAATAAATTTTTTGTACTAATTGTTTCGAAGGATATGAATAATCAAAAAATGATAGAAAATAATTTTTTATTTAGTTTAAAAAAATCAAAATAAAATTTTTGAAACAAATTTTGTTGTGTTTATTTTATTAAAATAAATAATTTGTTGTGCTAAAAATCGCCAAATGTTTCGAGTCTGATTTATATATATAAATTAATATTTTTTTAATCGAAAAAAAATAAATTTTAATAGAGCTGTTGATCTTTTAATTTTATTTGAAACAATTAAAAAAAATCTAAATTATAAACTTAAATAAAAATTGTACCTTTTATTCAAATTAAAATTTTTAGGCTGGCAACGAAAATTTTTGTCCCTTCAACACTAAAACAAAACAAATAAAACCATTAGACTTCACATACGGTTAGTCTTTTACCCTTCAAGACTAGCAGGGTTTTTTATAAGAAACTAATCAGAATTGTTAAGCTAAATGCACTGAAATAGATAAAATCAAATTTTTAATTTTCTTTCTATTTCTGTGCATAGTAATTCTTATTTATTTAAATTTAAATTTGTTTACCTTTAGTTATGTATAGGTAGAAAAAGTCACAATAGAGCACTGTCTGAACAATGCCAGCTAAAATAGCAATTAGATCATAGAACCCTTCGCTATAGTATCGGTATATCCAGTTTAGAATATAGAAACCACGGTAAGCTCCAAGTGCAAACAGGTAGTGACTGGTGATTGACTCGGCTTCGCCAGTTTTGCTAACCATAAACAATTGAGGCAAAATTGCCACCGATTCCAGATAAATAGAAAAAGTCCACAGTATCTTAATTAAATTGTTTTAATTTCAAAATTCAAATTAATTATAAAAAAATGTCTCTTTTACTTCCAAGACATCAAAATCATGGTTCAACAACAAGGCTAATATTGCGCTTGGAATCAGCAGAAACTCTATTCGAAAAGTATCATGGTTCCTGTCATAGGTTGCCTTGAATTTTGCATACATCAAGTAGATAGTTCCATATGATGAAACCAAATAGAATATTTTCATTAGAGTGTTGTACAAAGAGATATAGTGAGTGAACAAATCCAAATATCGAGTTGAAAATACTAGCGCGAATAAAATTTGACTCCGACCTGATATACCTTTTAATTAAATAAAGATAGTTTTTTTTAATTTTAATTAGTTTTATTCTTGAATTTAAATAAAATAAAATTAATTTTAATAATTTTCAATTTACCTGCACATGATCTTGTTTTCCAAATTTTAATCAATAAAATAATAATAGCGAATAAATGTGACAAGTCACCAATTAGTCGAAAAATGTTCATTTTGCCGAAGAATTTATTCACTAAAATGGGCTACTTTCTAAAAATTATTTTCTGTATTCAAATTATTTAATTATGATGACGAGTTGTTTAAAAAAAAATATATTAAATTTAGCAAATAGAAAGAAAAAAACTCGAATTTTTTACTGTAATTTTATAAAAATTTAAAATTCAAAAACTAATCATTTTATTATTGAATTATACACGTACAAGCTGATTTAAAAAGTAAAACTGAAATTTTAGAAATATGTATAGCTTTGCATTATATACAACGTGGCGATTGCACATCAAAAATTAACCAAAATTTTATTTTGAATTTTAATAGAAAAAAATTATAATAAAAAATTTTGATTTGCAAAACTTTAAGAGAAAAAATCGTTTAGGTTAAGCTCTTATTTTTTTAAATATATCCTTATTGGTCCAGTATTATTTTTCATCAATAAACTATGTCTATGAAAAATTTTAATCAACTAAACGACTAAAAAAATTGATACAAAAATACTTAATTAATTTTAACAATTTTTTAAAAATTTTATTTAAATGACTATAATATAAAACTATTTTAAACATTTCTAATAAGTCGAGCAATTAAAAACTTGGCAACAGGTTGAAAGTCTTGTTTCCACAAATAATCCATGTAGTCATCTATGTTTTCGGCGTTGTCTTCTTCCGGTGCTGACGATTTGAACTCACTTTTGAGACATCTCAAGGCAAAATTTTCGTCCAACAATTCTTTTAATAATACAGTTAATAATTTTATTTCATTTTGGTCAAAAAAGTGATTTATTGGTCTCGTATTATCACTGTAGTTCATAAACAATTTACATATCATCGATGACAACTGCCAATCTGAAGGACCAATTTCATTTAAAAGATCTATAAGCCTTGATAAATTAAATAAATATTAGATATTTTTAGTCCGTTTTAAAATTTACTTTTTAATGCCATTTTCTTCTCTAAGAATTGCTCGATTTTCTTGATCGGTCATTATATTTATTAAAAATCCAATTACTATATAAATCAGCTCTCTATTATTTGAATTTAAATAAGCAATCGCCAGTATGTTTACTAAAATAAAAAATATTACTATTTTTTTAATAAAATTTAATAAAATAAACCTTTTCTATACGCCAAATAGCCACGAACATTCTGGTCTCTGGACAAATTGGCAAATACTCTAAATACTTCTATAATTGCTTCTAAATTGTTTGAGAGCAAAAATTTCATCAAGCCTTTAACAAATTATTAATTATAAGAATATTAATTTATTAAATTATTTTACAATCGACTATTTTTTGTGAATATTCTGTTATCAATTCGGAATTATAAAAAGATAGGTTATTAATAGTGACAACTGTGTTTATGATTAACTCTTCACAACTCAAATCTTTGAACTCTTAAAATAATTTTCATTTAAAATAACAAATTATTTTTAATTTGTATTAAAAATATTAAAAGTACCAAGAATTTTTAAAAGAATATCCAGTATGTCTTGTCTCTTGGCCAATTTTTCGCCAACTTCTTCGCTTATTCCCAAATTGGCAACAATGCGAACATATTTAATGAGTACATCTTCGTTCGGATTTGCTTCGACTTCGCTTAATTCTTGCAAATTAGCTTTTGATTCATTAGAAGTCTATTTAAATACATTTTTAAAAAACATCTTATTAAAATTTTCTAATTAATTACTTGTTGATCATTGTTAAAATACACCTTTAATGTGTTAAGTAAAGTTTCCATTGAGTATTTTTCGTTAATGAAGCGTAAACGAGCGTTTTCACAGCGACCAGTGATGTTTCCCAAAACGAAACCGATGCGCACAATTAAATCCTGTTTGGACTCATGTTTTATCATTACTTTGAGGAAAGATTTATAGAATGACTCATGGTTGATCAAGTTTTGGCAACAATCGGAGTGCAATGTTAATTTGCTAATAATTACAAAAAAATTTAAAAACAAATCAAAAAATTGTCGATCTAATTTACCTTAAAATACGGGACACATTTAGCATTAGCTCTGCATCACTAGTGTAATATTTTAAGATATAAACCAGATGATCCATTAGTTTAAGGTTCAAAAATTTTTGTCTTGTATTGGACAAGTCCGCTAAATTTCGGATGGTTGCGGTTATCTTAAACAAAAATTTAATGCTATTTTTATTTTTGATTTTAATTCTAAAATACCTGTACAAGAGCATGACCAGTATCTGCTTTTAATGTCTCGGTATCCTTAAACTTGTGTAAAAAAATTACTTTAATAAAAAAAATAATAAAATTAATTATAATATACATATTTGCTCAAATCTTTGGTTATTTTCAAAATAACCTCTTCTACATTTTTTGAAGACAGAAGCTTTAATATTTTTATATTTTCACTCAAATTTTTAATTGTTCCACAAAAATAAATGACTGTATCAGAATTTTCTTTGAAATCAAATCGTTCCGTAATGCTTAATATGGTTTCTATTAAATCAAATATTATTATTTTATTCCTGATATTTAAATTTTTTTTCTCAAATACCCATCAAACTAGAATCCAAAAAAAAAAGATCATTCTCACTATTTCTACTAATTGAAAACAATAATCTACAAATATTGGTCAAGTTACTTCCTGTTATTTTCATCTTAAAATAAAATTTATTTGTTTCTTAATCAATTATAATTTTTTCATACATTTAGAATTATTTTTGATATTTTGAGCTTTATTCTGTCACTTTCTATATCGAGATATTTGAATAAAATTTTTAGGATTGTAGATCGTTTGGTGCATGTCTTTGAATACATTTGATTCTCGACCACTAGTTGGTTGAGAATATCAGAAGAGTCACAGAAATAATCAATTTGGTTGTCTAAAAAATTATTTTTAAAAAATAATAAGCAAAAAAATCTAAATTAAATTACTTTTGAAAAAAACATCCATTTTATTAACTAATGGCTCAATAAATTTTTTCCAAGTTAGATCAATTTTGTCATTATTTTTATTATCTTGACATTTTGACTTATTATCATCGTATTTTATTTTTAATTTATCAGCACTTTTTTGCAAAGGTGCCAAGCGACTTGCTGATTTTGGACTTGATAGCTTTATCAAATCAGTTTCTTCATTTCGAAGACTCGACCTAGATTCACTTTCAAGAGATGTCTGAGTACTAAAAGTCGTTTTGGACGCGTTTTTGCCTTCGATTGGAGATAGTCTAGTTGCGGAAATTGGTCTATTTGCAATTGGGTCTGCTTCAAAGCTTTTGGAACCAATTCTTAAGTAAAAATTAGAAAAAGAGAATTTTTTCTCACAAAAAATTACGAGAAAGAGCTTGGTGGCCTCTCGTTTACTGGTCGAGTACTTTTTGGTCCAAACAAGCTTCTCTTGTCATCTCTGGGCGTGAATGGTCTATTTGAGTTCAAAGTCCTGGCCAAATTGCCAGATGATTCGGGCAAATAGGCCACCTGATTTCGTTTAGCATCATGAAGTTTTTCCTTGGCAGCTTTGATTATTTGAGATGAAGTTGGTGCGTTTGAAGGTGCCTCGTAAAATGGTATATCGTTCTTCTGCGACTTTCGGCGCACTAATTCCGAAGATTTTGGTGAACTAGAACGTGACATTTTGATGAGTTTTTTTAAACTTTGGATCAAGTATTTAATTATCCTGTTTAATCATTAAGAATGTGTTGAACATTGATTTAAGCATAGTTTAATTATTTTTATTTTTAAAAGAATTTAAACTTAAATTAGAATTTGTGAATTTTAAAGCAGCAGTAAATATGATTAAAATTGATTTAATTTTTTTTTCATTATAATATTCAGTTTCCATGGCAACTATTTTATTTTAAATCCAAAAACTCTATTACTTTTTCATGGTTAAGTTTTACATATCCTCGAATTGTTATTTTTACTAATTAATTTATTACTTAAAAAGCAATAATAATGATAATGATAGCCGAAAAGAAAGATATTAAAATGAATCAAACTAAATCAAGTTTATTTTACGCAAAAAAATTTATAATTTATTCTTTAAATAAATTTAAGCTATTTAAAGGATTTTTATTTTTGTTCAGATGGGAAGTTTTGAATCCGAATTGCAACTCTTTCAATTATAATAACAATTATTAAGCTTTAAATTTTACTTTGTAAATATGTTTACCTTGTAAATTAGTTGATTGATTTTCTGTTTCGGAAAAACTTAAATTTAGACTTTTGTCATAATCGAATGATGAACTCAACTTGGCCCTATTGTGATTTTCTCTTAAATTTTCAATTTGGGAATCAAGTACATTATTGCTTAATGGATCTTCTGAAAAAAAAATATAATTATTTCTATAATTTATTTTAACTACCCTCCAAAGTTTCTAATTGTTCTGCCAATTGTAACTTATTAATTGCTTCAATAAATTTAAGAAATTAAATATCTTTTATTTTAAATTTTAATTGAACAAAAAAAACTCTTACTTAGTCGCAAATTTTGAGTACATTTCATGTTTTTGCGCGGAATTGGTGTCAGTGTCAAATTAAGTTTGGGTATTAAAATTGTAGGAGCATGATAAGTATCTCTTTCTTGATAATCAATTTCATTTTCTCTTAAGTTTGGCTCATTATTTTCAGATATCTTTGTCAAAGGTGTCGAAGTCAAATAAGTGGATTTATTTAGTTGCGTTTTTAGTCTATTTTGCGTCCAAAGTGGATTACTCGGCTGTAATTAATAAAGATAAGTTTGTAAATTTAATTTGAAATTGATTACCTTCAAAAAAATATCTGATTCAGGTGGATTGGCTTCTGTATGAATAAATGATCTTGAAAAATTTGCTGGAGCTATCAAAATATATTTATTAAATGATCTTTTGTAAACAGGAGCTAATAGTTACTGGATATTTTGCTACATTCATCAGATGGTTGTGGCTGAGTCTCTGCCTCTTTGATTTTTTCTTTTTCTATCATTTTTTTATAACCAGCAGCTCTAATTAAGACTTTAAATCAATCATAGTTTAAATTTTTAAGCTTACATCTTTACTATATTATTTTTCAAGTTTAACCAAATATTATGATTTTTATATTTTTGATCTAAGATTTCCTGTAAATACTCAGATTTTTTTATCCTCAAATTTTCTATCCTTTTCAAAAAGTTAAAATTTGGAAAAAATATAAACCGATTACTACAAATGAAGCTTATCATAATACAAAATTATTTTTTCACCCATACCATCACTTAATTTAAAATCGTCCCGTATAATTTTTTCAAATACAGAAAAATTTTTATCATTTAGGCTTCTTTCATAATTTCTTTGGCAAAAACTAAATTAAAAAATATTTTTATAAAGATTGAATTAAGTACAATTTATCATCAAATTCTTTTTTGGTCATATCCAAGTTTTTTTTTGCAACGATTAGGTCTTTGTTTGCATTTTTAATGGATAAAATAATTCTTAAATTGTATTTGAACAAAAACTTTCAAAAACCTTGCTAGATTACCTTTGGATGTTATCTTTAAGTTTGCTTGACAAAGACTTGTACAGATCTAATTTCGAGACAAAGTCATGTTGTTTTTCTTCAAGAACTAAAAATTCGTCTTTCAGACTTTTAGTTTTTGATTGAATTTCTAAAAGAATGTTGGTATTATTTTATTAATTAAAGATAAAAATATTCTCTCCAAGACCCTTAGTTTCTTCATCAGTCTGGTGAATTAGCTCCAAAATTTTTTGCTTTTCAAACTCTAAAAAAACCACCATCAATTAACCAGCCTTGCAAGTTAGGTTCATATATTACCATGAATTTTTAAGCCATCTTGAATACCAATAACCTCTCTGTCATACTCATTAAGCTGGAAGTTCATTTTCACACTTTTAAACTCGTGTATTTAAAAAAATAAATCAATTAAGCAACAATTTATCCTTGACTTAATTTAGTTTTAAAATCTTTTTAAAATCTTAATGGGAAGTTTCACATTCAAAGACAAAAAAAAAGTCTTGGTGCATATTTTTATTTTTTTAAATTATAAATTTGTTAACAAGATGAAATATTTAACACTACTTAAAATAAATAATTCAAATATAAAACTAAAAA
Organism: Brachionus rotundiformis; assembly: GCA_016802295.1. Lineage (NCBI taxonomy): Eukaryota > Metazoa > Rotifera > Eurotatoria > Ploima > Brachionidae > Brachionus > Brachionus rotundiformis. The sequence goes on from JAESIW010000137.1 coordinate 5,016,446, forward strand.
AGTTCCAAATGAGCCATGTCTGTGGTGAAAAAGTCATCAGATGACGAGCAAATATGTGTACCTACTGACCATAAGCCTAGACGCAAGATCAACGTATTGGACGAGGACAGCTACATTAAAAAATTGGAAAATATTATAGAAAAGAGTTTTTTTCCCGATTTGGAGCGGCTTAAAATACAGCAAGCTTACCAAGAAGCGCTCAAGACAAACAACTATGATGCTTTAAATGATCTTTATGAACGATACAACAAACTTGTGGCCTCATCTGACTCAAATGTCGGCTCAACACCGAGAACATCTTCCAAAGATGGGTTACAAACAGACTTGCCATATGCAAATGAAGAACCACCAGTGATAGATTTAGAAAAGCCTACTAACCAAAAAATAACCGAGTCTTTGGACTCTTTTTTGTCAACAAATACCAGTGAAGATAATATATCTTTTGAAGCGCTGATCGAAGATGCCGAAAAAAAACAGCGAACCAAAATTCATCAAGCTTGGCTTTTCGAAAAAGAAAAGCACCATTTAAAAGTAAGATAAAATATATTTGAATTTATAAAATGAAGTCTATCTATATGTGACTAGAAATCGGAAGAATCGTTGATGCTTGATGGACCTAAGCATAACGATGATATAATAAAATCACTTGACACATGGAAATACACTAGCAAAAATACACTAATGTATATTCCCGAGGGAGCTCCGCTTACTTTAGAGGAAGAGTTAATTCAAGCCAAGTCCAGTCGAGTGATAAATCATACCAATACAAGATTTACACCTGAAGTATTGAATAAAATTGGGACAGTAGTTCAAATGCCAACATCAAGCGTCAAACCAAACCCGTTGGCTAATTCTATAAAGAAGCTTAATGTGGATGGTAATGAAGCTGGACCCAAAGAGACCCCTAAAATTCGCGGATACAGCTTAGTTGATCCTTGTCCTTCTCCGATGCCTGGAAAATTGGCTGGTGACGAGTCTCCGATGATGGTTTGGGGTGAAGTTGAAAGCACCCCAATGAGGCTAGATCCCAGTCAGACGCCATTTACTCCGCGGTTCTCGGACGGACCTGAGTTCAAAATACCTGATATTCCTGAACGGGAAAAAATCGCTCTGCAACTGGAAGAAAAGATAAGCGCCGAAAAAAGAAAGAAAAAAATGGAAGCTTTGAAACAAGTGCAGAAAAGCATTGCATCACCGTCGAGAAACATCCTAAACTCGCCCAGAGCATCAGATAGAATAAACAACATGTCACCTGCAGCACAAAGACTACTCTCATTAAAAAAGAAAAACGATTCGATCCTTTCATCTCCAATTTTAGGTCGGTCTCCGTCAATGAAAAGTCCATATATGGGATTTGAATCGCCCAGAATGGCCACCCCTGATAGATCAAGTCGACAAATGACCAATTTGAAAAGTAGTCTCAAAAGACCAGCCGAGTCATGCTTCGATGATGACCTAAAGTCGCCCAAAATTTAAATATTTGTTTTAAATTAATGTAAATTGTTTTAAATAATCGGAGAAATATTTTTTTTTGCTTGAAAAAGTTATTTAAATTTTAAATCAATAAATCATTTTTAAAAACATTAAATCTTTAAAAACTAAGAATGCATTTTTCAAATATTTAAAAATAATGCTCATCTAATCAGTGTTTTTGTCCAAACTTTTCCAAAAATACTTATAAGAAAACAATTTATGGCCGCGTATAATATTTTTAAAAAACAAAAATACTGATGTTAGGGTCAAATATTTTTTGTTAGTACAATTAAATTTAAAATGTCAAATATGATTAACTTAGTAACTGTTTTATTTCTTTGACAGCTAAATTGATCCAATAGAAAAAAAAATTTATCTAAAAAAACATACATAAAGGAAATTATTGAGCAAGACAATATTCACTATATCCAAAATGTCTTTTATCGAAATCCCAAACAACTTAAGCCAAGATGAGTTCATTAAACCAGAACAAGCGAAAAAAACTAGAGGAAAAGGAAAAGTTTACCTCCCTTTCTGTAGTTTTCGTAACTTAGAATCAACTTAAGGAAATCTAGCAATGACTTTTGCCGATAACGATTGGACCTGTAAACGAGCCACAGAGAATTTGCCTGGCGATGTCATTTGGTATCAATGTACAAAATGGATAATTCGTTTAAAGCTTTATAGTTTTAACAACTCTATCCTTATTGAAATGACAGACGAGGTCCATTTTGTATATCAGCGAATATGAAGCATCAGACTCGGATGATCCGCCTGTACAAGAGCCAATATCAAAAAAAATTCGTCTTGAAGAGACCGCTGTTAAAAAAAATGCGGTAGACCAGTTGGATCAAACAAACAAAAAAGAAAGTAAAAAAGTGAATATTATTTTTGTCGATATTTAATCATTTTTGCTCTAATTTGATATAAGTTGTATAAATTTTTTTATTTATTTACTTTTTTTATTATATTAGAAATAAAAAATACATTTGTTCCTTAGTTCAGTAATTTTGTTTTTTATTTCAATATTAATAACATAACTAATAATTACATGCCATTTATGGCTTATATCAGGAAAAAATTATCTACAAGATGATAAACAGTTTTGGTCACCTGTTAATAAAAAAATTTTTCTATTTTCTGTCACGGTATTTTTACCAAAAATATAATTCATTTAATTTAGTTATTTGATAATAAGAATTTTAAAACCACGAGAGGAAAAATTGGATTCTTTTAGACATAATTTAAATAAAGCTTTTTTGACAAATGTCCTCTAAAAGGAAATTAACAGAAAAATCATAAAAACTGATAATTTAATTTCTTTTTAATTTTAAGGGCAATTTATTTTAAGCTATATTAAAAAAATAAAAAAATTTAGTCCTCATATCATTTAAATTTTATTTGTTGAAGTTTTAATAAATTTGTAAATTTTATCAAAAATAAAAATATTTTTCGAATAAATTTTTAATCCTTCAAATATTTTTTTGAAAAAAGCCAAAAATTGCATCACCACTTTCTCAATCAAATGCATAAAATTTAAAAAGCTTTTTCATGGGAGAATGAGTCTTCTTGAAATACCTTTAAATTAAAAAATTTATTTGAGTTTAAAAAAAAAACTTAAAAAAATTTGATATAAATTAAAATACGTGATTTTAAAAATCACTTAATTTGAACTATTTTCGCTAGCTTTAAGCGACTAAAAGAGGCAATTTATTGTATTATTTTAAAACAGGTAAAGTTTTTCATCTTAATTTGGATATTTAGTTATTAAATTTCGGAATTAAAGATCTTATAAACAATGTAATTTTTGTAAAATATATGAACAACAAATAAAAAACGAAAAAGATAAACTTTTGTGTTTTATTTCTGTGAGATTAATTGAATTTGAAAAAAGATAATAAAATCAAAAGCATAGCAACACCTGGCCACACATTATTGGTAACTAACAAAAAACCACACAACAAAATAAGTCTGAGACTGTTTCTATACTTTACTAAATTCTTATCGATTTTATAAGTTAAGCGCAAAGAATTATTCTGTTTTAAAATATAATTATTTCATTTAAATTAAATTTTTCAGATTGAAATTTTCAGATTATTTTTTTGAGCAAAAAATAATAAATTTTAATAAACCAGTCTTATGTTGAAATAATTTATAACTATCAAGCATCTATCTATCAATATTAGAAATATAATTTAAATAAATTTAACTTGTTTTATTACAAAGTGAACAAATGGCAGCGAAATATAATTTTTTCATTTAAACATTTATTTTAATTATTTGACTTAATTCTATTTTTAATAAGTGATTAGAGTTTAAGTTTATTTTTAAAAATTATGACTTAATATTAAGATTAAATTATAAGAATAAACTTAAGCTAATAGTTTTAACACACTTTTTATTTGGTCAATATTCAATTACCATAAGAAACAACAAATAGATATTAAATTTTTAAAATTGATTGTGCTTTAGAGCCACGTTGTTGCAAATTTTAATTTATCAAAAAGATAATTTAAATATCATCAACGATAGGGGACTAAAATGCTGACAAAAGCAATCTAATGAGACTAAAAAAATCTTTTATTCGGTTGCCAAGACTAAAAACTTGAACCAAAAATAAAATAGTAAAAATTAATTTTTAAATTTTGGCAATTGACAGGTAAAGTCAAATATTTAGAATAAAAAAAACAGTTATTTTTTAAAATCAAATATCTTAGAATTGAATTTTAGTTCAAATTAGTCATCAGCATTCATTCAGTCATTTAGGATCACATGATCCTATTCGAATGTGTTTAATTATCGAAAAAACAGAAAATGAATAGAATTTTTATTAGATACCTATAACAAAAATAATAATTTGTTAATAGAATTTAAATTATAAAATCAAATTTGAGAAAAAAAAATATCTCAAATATGTAATTTTAAGAAAAGTAATAATAAATTCTCATTTAAAAAATCTTGCATGGTTGTTGGAATCTTGCATACTTTTCAAACCATGGTACAATATATTATTCGGTTGTTAGGGAAAAGTATGCCAAATAACTCACTTTTAACTATTGCCTAGAACTGAAAAAAATATTTTGTCAATTAATTAGTTACTTTATTAAATAGCGGAAAAGACAAGTTTATCCATTCATATCATGAAATTTTTTTTATCTTTATTATGAAAACTACTAAGAACTAAAAGAGACCCAAATCATGATTTAAAACATACTAATAATAATTTATTACTTTTTCTTGCATTTTTAATATGGGTTAATGCAAAATTTTTCAAAATAATTTTTTATAAATTTTATAGATTTTTATTTCAACCTAACTAAAATTTAAAAATGTCATCCGAGTCGGGCCTAAAACAGCGCAAGCCAGTAAACTCATTAGAATCAAGATATGATTCGAACCAAATTCAAAGCGATAATGAAAAAGAGGATAACAACGACGAATATGACGCAGATTCCAAGGAGACCAGACTAACTTTAATGGAAGAAATACTTTTATTGGGACTAAAGGACAGAGAAGTATTCAAAGGATGCATTTTTTGGATTTGCTTTTATCTCTTTTTTTGACAGGGATACACATCTTTTTGGAATGATTGCATATCAAGTGGACTGAGGGGCTGCATTCTGATAGAACTGGCGTTGAGAGGCCGAGTGGAATTGGAAAGACAAGGCATGAGAAAGAAAAGCTTGTCCAATCGACGTTTGATTGTAAAAAACGATACGCCAACTGGCGATGTACTGCTTGACGAGGCTCTTAAGCACATGAAGGAAACCGATCCACCTGAGACACCAGAAGCGTGGATCGAATATCTAAGTGGCGAAACTTGGAATCCATTGAAACTAAGATACCAATTAAGGAACGTACGTGAGCGTTTAGCCAAAAGTTTAGTTGAAAAAGGTGTCTGTAGCACAGAGAAAAAAAATTTTTTCCTTTTCGATATGACCACACATCCACTAAACGATTCTCAACTAAAACAAAAATTAATAAAAAAAGTCCAAGATTCCGTTCTGTTAAAATGGTGTAATGACGTTAATCGCATGGATAGACGATTAATGTCACTTTTGTATTTGGCTCACTCGTCCGATGTGCTTGAAAACGCTTTTTCACCCCTAAAAGACGAAGACTACGAGGTAGCCATGAAGAGAGTGCGCGATTTGCTTAATTTGGACCCTGATGTTGAATGTGCCAAATGTACAAGTTCATCATCTATTGAAGTAGTATGGGCTGTAGTTGCCGCTTTTAACAAATAAAAACTATTTTATCTAGTTATTTTATTTAAAAGAAGATTTTATAATTTTTTCATGTAATTTTTCGAATCGAATAAATTTTAAAAATAAGTTGACTAAATTGGCAGTTTTTTGTCAAGCGAAAATTTAAATAAGAAACTCAATCACAATTTATTTAATTTAATATTATTGTATTTTTTTAAATTGGAAAAAAGGACCAGCCGTACTTTGTTGTATTAGAAGTAAAATGGAAAGAACATTTATCCATGGACTTTGATTTACGGTGCAGATAAGTTGAAATACCATTATATAAGTTATATTTTTTATTTATTTGGTTTTTTTTTTAAACACATATTTAAATAATAAAAATTATCTTTTATTCGAGTTTTAATAAGTTTATTTTAAAAATTTTGTAAAAAATTTCTTGTTTAAAAAATATGAATTAATTGAAACTTACTTAGCCCTGACAAGATTTTTAAATAAATTATAAAAATTTGGGTTCAAAGAGATCTAATCGCAATAATTTTTTTATTTTAAATATTTTTTTAATTAAAAAATAATGACATGTGAGTTAAATAAGTTTAGCATAAAATATGTAATAAAAAAAAATATTTATCGAAGTTAAATTCTTAGAATTAAGTCAATTTTTCTGTCGCAAAAAATGCCGATTTTTACAATACTAAAGACTTTTAGACTTAGACTTAACTTAATTAAATGAAAAAAAAAGATATTTGATAAATAAATTTGTTATTGAATTAATTACATTTTTAAAATACTTAATTCTAATTCAAAATGAAAATAAAAATTTTCTGTTTAAGCTATCTATTGCTCTTAAAAAAAGAGTTTAATCTTAATATTTATTAAAATGATAAGATAAACACAAGAAAAGATAAATAAATAAGCATTTTATTTTTTGTCAAGACAAAAGCAAATTTTGTTATGCTCAAAGTACAACCTGGCAATTAAAAATTCAGTAATTTTAATCATTTTGCTTTGTTCAATTCATAAAAATAGCTAAAATGAGTAAAAATGCACTAAATCCGATTCTGTTCAGACCAAAACGATTGCGGCACCTGTCATGGTTGAGATTGAAAAACTTACAAATCAAAACAAATCTGTTCTATGTATGGTTCACAATTCATTTAGACAAACAATCATCCGCAATTTATCTCAGCGAAAAGCTCCAGAACGACCACAATCCAAGTTGGAAGCTGAAAAACTTAAGTAAATTTGCTCAAAAAAAATTTATTCTCAGAGTCTGGTATTCTGACAGAACAAGTGAACAGAACAACTTAAATTTAAGACTAAAACTTTTGTTACAAGCAGACATCGACTTGGACCATTTTATCTATTTAGGCGATGTAAATTTGAACTACTCGAGCAATGAGTTTAATAATTTTATAATCTTGGAAATTTTTGATAATTTTGTTTTTTGTGAACCAATTAATGAAAAACTTCCAGTTAAAGAGCAAAATGTACGTAAAATGAGCTCAAATGAGCCAAAAAAATCATACGATCTAAGCCTACTGCGTAGATTGTGTAATTTTGACCGAGTGATACAAGATAATAAGAAAAAAGCTGATAACTTTAAGTCACATACCAACCCACGTCTTGAATCTTTATACCACTATACTAAACTTAAACTAAAAGTGGAAGAAAAAAATTATAACATAGAATTGTATAAAATGAATTTAGATAGTATTAAACAGTCAATAACAAGCTTAAAAGAGACCAATATGATGTTAAGTAAATCTATTTTGTTGTACAAAAATTCAAGGGACAATATTGCCACGAAATGTCGAGAGCAAAAAGAAAATATAATAGATTATAAAGCTAAATGTGAAAATATTCTACATGAGCAGTTAGAGTTTAAAAAGGGAATTAAAATCCGGCAGAAAAAATTGGTAATGGATCTACGAGAGATTTTTACCATCAATAAAATGAAAAATAGTTCAAGCAAGATTTTAAATGTTTGTTTGGACTATTCAAAGAAATATGAGGAAACGACCGAAATTGAAATGAGTGTGGCCTTGGGGTTTTTTGTCCAAGCTTTAGAAATTTTGTCATTTATTATAGCCGTACCATTGCGATATCCCGTAGTATTCAGGTCTTCCAAATCGACAATTGTTGAATTCGTCGAAAATGGAAATATAAAGGAACATGCTTTGTTTAGGACCACACACGACGTAGATTACAGTTTTATATATGCCTTAAAATTATTAGAAAACGATGTTATTCAATTAAGAGTTTTGCTAGATCCAAAATATGATTTAAAATATAAAGAAGATATTCTTACTCATTTAAAATGGATATTTGATTATTTAGTGATTTAGACTTGTCATATTAAATTATTCCGGTTGGCAATTTAGTAATGCAACCATTTTTTTGGTTATTTAAATATTTATAAGCTTAAAATTAATTAAATTACCGATCATTCCCATGAAAGATTTTTTATTTAATTTTTTTTAATCTAAGATGAAAATAAAATGTTTTTTTTAATTTTTTTCTTTTCTATAAAAAAATAGTTAATTTATTAAAATGATATTTTGGTCGGACAGTTTATTTGAAAAATTTTCAATCATATCTTAATATATATATATACTTATACTTAAAGCCAAGCAATCATTTATTAAATGAAACAATTTTTCTTAAATTAACAAAAACAGGATATTTTATCAAGCTCATACTATCAAATTTAATTTTGTTATTCTTTTAAGCTATAATTATGTTTTTTAAAAAGTTTAAATTAATTTAAGAATAAATTACTAATCAAAATCTCCTTTTTTTAATATTATCTTTAAAAATTCAAAAATTATTATATTTTTGCTTAATTCTTAAATTAATAAAGGAAAAATTGTTTAAAAATTTTAGTTGATATTTTACAAAATAACTCAGAATTTATTACTGAGTTATTAATGCTGATCTTACTATGCTTATTTTTTACTAATCTTAATTAAATAAATTAAATTGCTCAGACATAAATAGATAAATTTAGTTAAATAATTAAATTTATTGAAATAATTTCATGTCAACGTTAAGTGGCTAAATAAATTCATCAATTTGAGTGCATTTTTGGATTTTTCAGCTAAAATTTTCTCGCTTGATTGGACCTTAAAGCTCAAACATAAAAATACATAGCCTTATTGCAAAAAGTGCTCAATTAGTACTTAATTTTAAATATTAATTTCAATTTTTTAATCGAATATTCGCCTGATTTAATCTTGAATTATACCTGTATTGGCAATTAATTATTTTATTTAATATAATTTGCAAAAGAATACTTCAAAAAGACACCTATAAATTGATTGATATTTATATTTTCGATTTTAAAAATGGAATCAAAATATAAACAGAATAAATCCTTGAACATGTCTGAAAAACAGGTATCAACAGTGATAATTAGAGGCTTGCCAATGGTATCTTTGAATATTGATGGAAAAGAAAGAGTTTGTTTGGCTCAAATATCTAATTTGCTGCTTCAGAAATTCAGCTATAATGAAATTCATAACAGAAGGGTAGCATTGGGAATTAACTGCATTCAATGCACTACCAATCAACTGGAAATTTTGCGAAATGCAGGAGCAATGCCATCTTCGTCCCGCAGATGCGGAATGATAACAAAAAAAGAAGCAGAAAGACTTATCAATTCTTTTTTGGAAGAAATTAGGCCTCCTAGTCTGCCAGAATCTTTTTTCTTTCAAGTTGAGCATAAATGTGAATATGGTTGTACTGGAATTTTTTATCCATCAAGGTACAACAGCAGTAGAGCCAAGTGTATTCGCTGTACACATTGTAGTTTATATTTTTCACCAAATAAGTTCATATTTCATTCACATGAAAAGTCCAATGTTATCTATAAATCAACAAGTAATTTGAATATTAACTCTTGGCGCAAGCATATAACTCTTATTAATCCAAATAATGATGAAGAATTGAATAATGCTTGGGAAGATGTTAAATCAATTTTTAATAGTGGTAAACGAAAAAGAACTATAACTTATCTGGATTCAGATTCTGATTCGCAAGTAAATAACTCTGACCGATTAGTTTATAGCCAAGTGGAAGAAAATAAGGAAATTGGAGCAGCGAGTTATTCATTTGATACAGTGAAAAATTTTTTAAATATGAACTATGGGCTGATAAATCTGATGAGCCCATATCAAGCTCCATACTTGATGCCCGATTTTCTACAATTAAATAGACATCTTTTGTCTAATAGCTTTTTGACTAAGCCAGCTAATTCGACTAGTTTTTTGGTAAATTGTCTGCTAAACAAAATGGAAAATATCACAAGTGAAGCTAGTCCTAATGAAAATGAATCAAATGGTGGATGCTCGTCTAGGAAAAAATTTCTTAGTATACAAAAATATTTAGATTAATTATTTTGGAATAAGTTTTTATTTTTTCTTTTTTAATTATTTTTCTAATTATTATATTAAATATAAAAATTATTAAAAATATCTTTTTTTACTGATTTTTTTTATTTTGCTGATATGTTTTCCAAAACTAATATCAACCAATTTTCTTGTTTTCATTAAAGAAATAAGTCTTTATTGAAAACATTGCCTAAAACTAGTTTAAATTTTGTCAGAATTTATTAGTTTTCGTGGCCTTTTTCAGCTGCTGGGCTACTCTTTATTTTATTTTCGAGTTGATTTTTAATTTGTATTAATAAAATAATATAAAATAAATATTTTTGCTTTTCTGTATCTCTTTTAAGAGTCAAATTTTATTAGTGATGTTGTTTCTTGGTGTCTCTATCTCAATATCATTATAATGCTGATCTAGATTGGTCAAATAACATAATATTTATCAACTTTAACAGATATCCAATTTGAAATTTAAAATTCCAACAGCTTTTGTTTAATTGAGCTTCAACCTGGACAAGATCATAGTTACAGATTACTGTGCTATTACAATAACAGGTAAAATTAAGCTTATAAAGAATGCATAATGATATTGAAACAAATTTATCTATAAATAAATATAGGGACTAATTAAATTATAACTATTTCTTTTAATTTTTGGGAAGTTAAAATATTTGGCGTATTTTTAACAAAATATAAATATCATATTTTGTTGGTATCTCAAATTTTCAAGAGCTTTAGTTTATTTCTTTAGTCTGTCAAACTTTCTTTTTACCAAATTGGTGATTTTAAATTCGTTGGACATGTCATCAATTCAATTATGTACTTGCATTTATATTTTTCAATTATACTGGACAGCAACATCTTCCTTCTTTCCATTTAGAAGCATCTTTTGGTAACTTCATTATCCAAATTTCCAAACTGAAAATGCTTTTTTTATTTTAATAATATATACTCCTGCGCATTTCAGCAAGATTTAGATTTTTGCTGGTTACTTTTAGATCATTTTTTGATTATATTCATAGCATTATATGAGATGAAAAAAAAATTCAACAAGCTACCAAGAAGATAGTCATCAAATACTGGGTATTTTATTTTCCACTCAACTTATAATTAATTTAATCACATTTTTTTTGAAATAATTATTTAAGATACTGACTAAAAAAAAATATAATACTAAGGTTCCAACATATATTGTAATTAAATTTCTACTCAGAAATAGTATCAAATTTATTTGATTATCTAAAATTTATCAATCAGGTATTAAATAATAAAATATTTTCAAGAATTGTTGGTAGTTGAATTATAAGAAAATATAATTCAGCATAAAGTTTATTTTTATAAAAAAATAAAGGCATTTAAGAATTTTCAAAAGAGAGGTTCCAGTATCCTAGCTATTTCTTAGCAACTGTATAAGCCATTTGAAAAATCAAACTAAATAATTCGCATTCAAACTTTTTACTATAGTTAAATGTTTATGATTTATTTATTGCTTTTATAGCTGTCCTTAACGATAAGAAAATGAAGTAAATAACAATTAATTATTTGATAAAATTTACTAATCTTAATATTGATAAGAGATAACTCAGTAGAAAAAATAGAAGAACAGGTCAGAATCATTGCCGAATCATCAAGATCAAGGCTACATGAATTTTTTGTTGACTACGATCGACTCAGAAGTGGTTATATAACCAGTAAGTTAATTATCAAAATCTAAATCTAGCTATTTTATAATTATCTTCTTTGTAGAATCACAGTTCCAACGCATCCTTGATCAAGTGCTTAAATCTTCACTAAGCTCAGAACAAATTGATATTCTTTCTAATAAATATGATCTGAAAAGAAACTCGACCGTAAATTACCGAGAATTTTGTCGGAACGTTTATCGAGAATTTCCTGAAAATGATTTTAGATCTAATCCTGAAAAAAATGTTTTCAAAAATCCTGAATATCTTGGCACATTTAGATCTTTACAAAAGTTAGATAATAGTGAAGAACAACTACTCAATGGTCTTCTATCCGAGCTTAACACTTATTATTCAAAAAAAAATCTTGATCTTTTGCCTAGCTTTAGAGATTTTGACCGAAATAATATTGGTATAATTACTGAAAGCCAGGTAAAAAAAATTAAATTAAACTAAAATTAATATTCATTTTATACTACATATTTATTTAGTTTTTAAGAGTGATGACTGAGCCTACTATGAATCATGAAGAGCTAGGTCTGTTAATACGAAAATATCAACAGCCGGATGCCAAGTCAATGGTCAACTATCTTAATTTTTACAATGACTTAATGAGCAAAACAGAGCCTAAAGGAGAGCTGTCGAAATTTTCTCAATCAAATTTGACCAAAAAAGAAGTAAGTCATTGATCAAAAAATTAATTTTAGATAAAATTTTGATTTTATCATTTAATAATTATTAAATAATTAAATAAGATAATTTTTTAGTTGGTATGACTTTTATTTACATTAAGTACATTTTTAAGTTTAATACCTAACAAATCAGAATAGTTTTGCTGCGTTAAATTTTTTTTAAATAAAATTTTATCTTAAAAAATTAATTTAATTTTTGAATATAAATTATAATTTTTTTTTTCAAAAGGGAGCTATTCTCTCTATTCAAGAAATAATTGATAGAATATCAATTTCATGTCATAAAGAAGGCATAAGAATTACAGATTTTTTCAGAGACTACGACAGATTACGCAGTGGTGTGATTACCGACCGGCAATTTTCTACTGCATTATCTCTGTCTGTGAAAAAACCAGCCAATTTGTCTGATGATGACATAAAACAATTGATCGAGTATTGTAGAAGAGGCGATGACCGGTGTGACTACAAGATGTTTATTGATGCTGTCGAAAATGTTTTTAACATTCCGGATATGGAAAAAAAACCATTGGCAAAAGTCATTCGACCACCGAATGGTCTTTTATCTAAGGTGTCAATTTGATTTGATAAAATATTATACTTTTATTTTAATAAATTATTGTTAAAGACTTTAAATGGAAATTTGAGTGCAAGCGAAGAAGAAATTGTTCAATCCACTCTTAATACCATCGCAGAAAGAGTCAGAAAATTCAAACTTCAACTATTTACTTATTTTAAAGACTTTGATAGAGTATAAATGATATTAATTAGAATATATAAGATAATAACACTTTTTTTTAAGAGTTCAGCCTTTACCAGAAATGTGACCAAAATTCAATTCGGAAGGGTCTTATCAACTTTGGGTCTTATGCCATCGACTAATGAATTTGAACTACTGTGCAAAAAATTTGAAGATCCAACAACTGGTGATGTTAATTATCCAGCTTTTTGTCAAGGAGTCGATGAAGGTTTGAACCACAGTAAAAAATAACAAAAATAGTAATAATTCAATTTTTATTTTTTAGATTATGTTGGAAGTATTATTGACAATTTGGAATACGAAGATGAAAACAAAAAAGAAATAGTAGAAAAAAACTTCCCTCTTGACATTTCTTCAGTTGACCTGAATGAGCTTATGGGTCGAATTAGAAGCCATTGTTTATCTAATCGCATTAGAATAAAAGAATTTTTCCAAGATATGGACCCATTGAATTCTGGTTTTGTTACCAAAGCTCAATTTGTTCGCTGCCTAAGCTCATTTGGCTTGAGCTCAATCGGATCATTCAATATAAACAAGGTTCAAACTGAAGCGTTGTGCAATGAGTACATGCATCCAAATGATTTCAAAAAGGTTAATTGGAAAAAATTTGAGGAAGATGTTGAATCTGTTTTCACGATTAGAAATTTGGAAAAAAATCCGAACATTTTGGTTCCAAATTCGGAAAAATTTTTGATGCCACCCCCAGGAACTGTGAGCTGGAAAGATAATGAAAATTTAAATACCACTGAGAATTACAATTTTGTAATTGACCAACTTCGTGAAATTGTTAATCAACGCAGAATTGATTGCTGGCCTCCGTTTAAGGATTTCGATAAGCTCAACAGAGGACATGTTACCAGTCAACAATTTCGCCAATCTCTAGCCAAGCTTGGTCTCCCTGTTTTGGACAAGGATGTTCAAATATTAGAAGCAAAATACATGGATAACCTTGGATTTAATTACAATGAATTTTTGGCAAAGCTACAGCCTCATCCGACTTTGGTACCAAAATATTCAGAGTTCAGGACTGAATTGGCTAAATTAAACTCTAAGAATAACAACTATGAAACCAATCCTTTTACAGATGTTCAATCTATTTTGATTAAAGTAAAAGATCAGGTAGACCACTTAAAATTTAATTAAATCAAATAAATTATTATTTTGCATTAAAGGTTTATAAAAGACGAATTAGTATTTACGAATGGCTAAGAGATCATGACAAGCTAAATTCAGGAAAATTACTCAAAGATACTTTTAAACGTGCAATCAATTTATGTAATTTGGATTTGGAAAAAACTGAAATTGAAATGATCATTAATTAGTTAATATTCAATTAAACTTTAAAATATAATAGCATATATTTACTTATGTTTATAGTTACACAAGTGTAAAAGATGAAAACTATGTTGAGTATAGAGATTTTTGCCAAGAAGTTGAAAGGGCGTTTGGTAGTGACCAGCTTGAGAAAAATCCACTCATTCAATCCAATCAACATAAACCACAAGTTTATAACGAGACAAATAATTTAAGTCCTGATGAAAAAGATAGAGTAATTGTTGGTCTAAAGAGAATAGCTGAAAGAGTAACTAAATAAATAAAATAAAATAAAATTTCAATTGATAAAAATTTTTGTTAAAAGGTGCGAGTTAATCGAATGCAATTGTTCCCAAGATTCGAAGATTTTGATCGAGTCAAGAATGGAAATGTGTCAATAAATCAATTTAGAAGAGTTTTGAATGATCTTAATCTGGTCTCATTACTGACAGAGCTTGAGCTTGAATCAATAATTAAAGAATATTCCATTCGAGTTGGAACAAACGATGATGTAAATTATGTTTCCTTTTGTGACAAAATATATGAACTTGGATCGTTTGAATACCGTAAACCTTAGAAATTTTTGTTTCAATTTTAATCAATAAATTAAATATATATTTCTTCTAATAATAAAATAAAAATAAATTAAAATTGTATTAAAAGTTAAAAATTCCTTACAAACGTAATCTTGAAAATTTTTTTAATAGTATTAAAATATATAAAAATTAATGTTTTAGTTTTGAATTGAACAAAAAAAACTGTCTCTAATTTTTAAATTTAATGAAGTATTTAACTACATTTTAACATTATTAAATTCTATATTGGGTGTCAATCTTCAAAAAGCTATTTTCAAATTCTGTGTGTAAGTTTTTTGATAATTTGATCAGGTGGCAGCTTTACAACATAGATATATTTTTACCTGACCTATTAGCAAGCAAAGCATCAGAATTTCGTGCCTGAAAAAAATCCTCTTTATTTTCTTAAAAGGTACATCTGAACAAATTAATTATGTCAATATGCTAATCATTTTGTTGTCCGAAGGCATTTGAAAAAAATTTCAAGAAAATCTTAATTCATTTTGACTCAAAATGAATTTAATATCATATTAGGCGAATTGAAGAAAATTTCCGTGGATTTGTAGAAAACAATATAAAAATTAAATAGTTTTTTAGAGAATTTTTCTAAAATAATATTTCGATAAAAGTAATAAAATTACAAAATTATAACAAATACAAGAAAAGTGAGAATGAATCTTTAACAAAATAATTGAAATAAAATAATAAAAAATAAAATTGAAAAAAATTTTATTAAAAATAAATAAAGAGAAACCAAATTAAAAATTATTTGACAATGAATACTTATAAAATTAGCTAGCTTTGAAAAAAAAAACATATCAATAATTCTAATTTTTCTAAACAATTTTATTAAAAAGTAAAAAATATTTCAAAATTTTTAAAATTAAAAAACTTATGTTTGAAAAGATACTCTTTTTTTGTGAGATATTTTGGCAAAATTTTTAGTAGATTCTAAATCGAAACTATCATTTTTGTACAGTGATCTTGATGATTTGGTCATTTCAGATTTTCCTTGACCAAATTCATTTGGAATTTTTATAGATTCGAGAATCTTCTTAACCTCTTCATTATGTGAAAAACTATTAGCATACTTTTCTGTATAATTTTTAGGATCAACTTTAAATACACCTAGATTAGTTATCTTGCGCTCGACTTCTACATTAGGTGCCTTCCAATTAATTAAGATATTTTTTTGACTCTGATATGGTAGAGTTTTATTGGAAACTTTTTCAAAAATTATTTTTCTCTTTTGCTGTTTTTGAGGCAACCATTTATCAATTATTATTGTTCGAGGTTTTGGAGGAATGGGAGGAAGTTTTTCAACAATGACTCGTCTGGGCGGAGGAGGCAATGTCTTTCCAGGGATTTCAATAACTTGTCTCTCAATTTTTGGCAAGGGAATAGGTGGCTGTTCACGAATAATCAATGGGGTTGGTGTTTTTGGTCTTGGTGGAGTTTGTTTGATAAAAACTGGTGGAGCCTGAGCATATTGCTTATCAGGCAGCTGACGAATAATTAGATCACCAGGTTTTTCTGCCTCTGGCGGTTCTAGATACCGCACGCCTATATTTTGAATATATTTTAATGTTTCCTGGGGTATTTTTGTTATTTCAGTGAATGGTTCTTTACTAATAGAATATTGGTCCCAAAGCAACTTAGGTAATGTTTTTATTTCATCTTTATCACTGAATGAATTCGATTTCTCTCTAAGAAGTCCTGAATTAAAATAAAATGTATTATCTATTTGATTTTTAGAATTTTTTTGATATGTGTTTTCAGTCTTTAATTTTTTTTCCATTCCATAAAGCTAATTCTTAAATAATTATTTTATATGTATTTAATTCAATAGAAATTTTTTTTGAATTTTTGTGATCGTTTTTAAGCTAATTCAATATAATAGTAATTTGAATGGAATTTTAATATTCTGTCATGATAAAAAAGTAATTTTCTTAAATAATCAAAAGTTATTTAACCATTTCAAATAATTATGATCAATTAGGATACAAAATTATTTTGATATTTTAATTTATCAAATAAAAACGTATGTAGAGAAAGTTAAAATAGTTAAAATATGATTTGGTACAAAAATTTGAGTTTCTTAGACATCTTTTATTAAAATTCTTTCTAAGAATAAAACTCGAAACTTGAAACCACTTATATCATTATAAATATTTTCATTGATTATTGATAAAAATATAAAAAACTAAATACTATATGAATAATGCAATTATCAGCAATTGAATCAAGCTTTTAGATTTTTAATTATTCTCCTTTATTACAAATAAAAGGTTTTTTTAAGTTTTAATTAATACAAAAAACTGTAATGACTTATTTATTTTAACAATTGAAAAATTAAAGTTTTTTCATTAATTAATATTAATTAAAAAAATCATTATCAAATAATCAATTTAATTTATTAGAAAGTATTTTTTGATTGTTATAAGATTATTAGGTTTTAAATTGAACATAATTTTTTTATTTAAACCTAAAAATATATCAATTTTATGTTTTTTTAAGCCTCTTATAATGTTTCGCTATTCTTAACATACTAATTTTTGAAAAAAATTCCTGTTTATTTGTCATTTAAATAAGGAAAAACTTATTTTAGACTTTCATTTAATTTTTAACTTTATACTAAATTCATTTTTAAGGTATAATAGAATAATAGCGTACTAATTTTTGATTGAAATCTTTGCTTGATTATTTTCTAATATATTTTTTCAACATATTAATTCAATGAGTTTAAGATTTACCTATATAATTTGAAAACCAACTTAATTTTACTAATAAAGTTGGGTCAGTTTTTATTTATTTAATTTTTAACAAATTAGTTAATACAGAACTAAATTTTTATAAATACTACCCAAGGCCAAGCCGAAAATTGATAAATTTTCCGATAACCTAGAAATCACCTTGGTTTCTAAAAAGTTTTTCAATTATTACTTATTTTAGGGAAAATATAATCGGTGTTTTGTGTTTAATTTTTTTTTTTAAAAAACGAAAATTTTGATATTTTGTTAAAATTAACATTTTCAGTTATTTATATTTTTTTAATTTAAAAAGAACATAATTGGCTTCTCTAAACTATTTTATTTTAATTTTTACTTTTAATAATCAATATACCTTAAAACAGTAAAATAATTTTGGTAAAAAAGTTAAAATTGTTCCTAGAAATTAAATGAAAACAGAAACCAAAGAAAAATTCGATTTTAATCAAGCTCCTTTAAGAAGTTGGTTTCGACAACAAGGAGGAAGAACAAATTCTGATTTGACTGGGAAATCTATAAAACATTGTCACAGCCTTATTTTACCAAGTATCAAGAATTGTATTGACCATAATAAAGAAATTGGACTTTCTTTTCGAAATAAGAGAGTAGTTTTTTCCTCATCAGAGTATTCTGTAAATGTTCAAAATATTGAAAGAGAATGTAAAACACCCGTACAAACAAATTATCACCAAAAATGCATTGATGATGTTTATAATTGGAACAAGCCAGATGATTTGAATTTGAAAATTCCGCGAGAATTGACTTACGTTAGGTCTATTCCAAATATAAAGTATGTTACAGTTTGTTCAGGTAAATCGTTTAAATACGTTTGGCAATTAATTGTAATTAACAAAAAATAAATTTTAAAATTAGTAAATTTGTTATTAATTTATTATCTTTGAATAAGCCAATAAAGATTATTTAAAACCTAGTTTTAATTTAATTTATTCTATTAGATTTGACTAATATCAATTTTTAAATGTTAAAATAATATCTTATAAATAGAAGATGATAAATAATTTTATAATAATTATAAAAACTGAAACAATAAATTAAGGAATAACGCAAATGCGTGGATATTCTTTCCTGATTGCCTTATCGATAGCATCAGGTAAATCTTTCAAATCAAATGATTCTGGACAAATCAATTTATCAAATGGATATTTATGAATAGAATTTTTCAAAAATTCTACAGATTTTTTCAAATGTTTTCCTTGATAATTATGTACTCCTCTCAATGTCAAGCATTTCCTAATCAATTGCTCTCCAGTAATGTTAAGTTGTGTTTTTGGATGTACCATTCCAGCAAATATATAAGCCCCTCCAGGCTTTAATAAGCGAACTCCATTAGGAATAACATCAGGACTTCCGCAAACTTCTATGATGCAATCAATTTGATTTACTTCGGATTCCAATTCACTGTCTTTTGTTATTTCAAATAAATAAAATAAATAAAAATTAGTTTTAAAATTAAATTCTACTCTCAAAAACCGGAATTCCTCCGAAACTTCTAATTAAATCGCTTCTTAACTTCTTGTTTCCTGAACAATAAACTTGATTAAATCCCAATTCAGTTAATAACGCACAACCATACAACCCCAACATTCCATCTCCCTTTATTATTAAAATAAATTTTCGTTTTCTAAATCAATTATTTTCTTACCTGAATAAGAGCTTTCTTCTTTGATCGCTTGACATTTTCGGGAAGCTGGTCAACACAATTCACCATTGTGGCAAGAGCACAGTTAATGGTAGATGCCACACCATCATTTATCTCATCTGGTAATTTTATTACTTCTGTTCCTGGTCTAATGATTATATGAGTTGCATAGCATCCATTAAAGCCAGTACCACTACTCATCGCAGCATGGCCATACTTTATTTTTAATTTTTTTTAAGAAATAAATTTAAATTAAAAAAAATTACTTTAAAAAGTTTAACACACTTTTGGCTCAAATCATTTAGACAATATTCACATGCTCCGCAACTATCTGCTATTGAAAAAGTTGCTCTGTCACCAACTGTTAGGTCAAAGTTTTTTCTTTTGTGGTTGATAACTTCTACGCAGGCTTCATGGCCTAAAACACTTCAAAAAATTAACTAATTACTGATTTATTATTATAATAATAAATAGTAGCTTACCTTGGAGTTGGCTCAGTTCTAGTACCACATACTGTGTGAATATCAGAGAGACAAATTGTGGCTGCTCTAACTTTCACCAAAACTTCGCCCTCCTTTAATTCAGGAAGGTTTAAGTTTGACTCCATTTCGAAAACAGGTTTTGCATTGGTTCCATTAAAAACATATCGTTGCACAGACTTATCTGACTTTTATTAGAAAAATAAAAGATAAATCAAATTTTTATTAGATAACCAACCATTTTCCTAAGTAAAGTATGCGATGTAAGAATATTGTCTTTTGAAATTAAGAACGAATTCTTAAGACAAGTATTTAAAATTAACTTTTGTATATTCATTATTATTTTTCTTGCCACCTATTTAAATATCTAAAAATTGTGATTTTTTCAAGAAATAAATAATCATTCTAATAAAAAAACAAACAAGATAATTTTTTAAGATTAAGTTTAAAAAATATTTTTTAAACTGAAATAAAATTTTTTGAATAGTCTAATTAAATAAATAAATATTTATATCTGCTATATTTAATTGAAACAAAATTATCGAGACAGAAAATTTTTATTAATTCAAAATTTTGCCAAATCACAACAAGTTTAGATTTAAACAGGTGTATAGAATAATTTCCATAAAAATTCCTAATTAAATGACTAGCTCCAAAAAAATTTTGCTACTTTCTATCTTTCAAAATAAAAATAAATTAAAACAAATGTATTTAAAAAATTTGATATCATTTTTTATTTAATTATATATTTTCAAATCGAAAATTTATTTTAAAATAAAGTATAATTTTATAATTTTTAATATTTAAGCCTGAAATTAGTTTTGTGTGATTGGTTTCAAATTTTAGCCTAATCAAAAATTATTATTAAATATGAATTTTCGTCTTTATGTATCGACTATTTGGGACAACCCAAATATTTGAATTTAATTTATTCATAATTAATTTATTTGAAAATTTATAAGTCGACTAAATTTTAATATTATTATTAATTAGAGAACAAAAAATTTTGGGCTATCATGAAAGTTGGTTTACTCAAAACAAAAAAATAGAGAAAAAATTATCTGAGTGATTCATAAATAAAATTTTTATCCTATTGAAACTATTTTTTAATATCAATCATCAACTTTAAATCGTAAAAATATATTTTTAAAAAAATATACAAAAATAGTAAAAATATATAATATATAAAGATGAGTTTTAATTCATTATTTTAATTACACTTAAACAAAATATATATTTGTCTTTTAATTTTGGATATATCAAAGACGTGTATCAATCATTCTATTTTAATGATATTTTAAGTAATTAAACATGGCTTGAAATACTACCGGTATTTTATCAGCTTCTGTTCTTTCGTAATCAGCTTTTAAACCAGCTCTGTGAACATTCAAATTCTTCAATCTTTAGAAGTTTATTCCGTCTCTTTGATATCCTATTTAATAAATTTACTTTTATTTTTTACACCAGCTATAAAGAGAGTCGTTGTCAGTTTTGCTGTAAAACATCATTGTTAACTAAACTTATTCAAATTTATCTTAATATTTTTTGTAATTTAACGTAAAAGTAAACTCAAAAAAAGTATATCATCTTGACCATGGTTAGCTTGATAAACTGGATTCTATTATAAATTATATACATTAGATATTTTTATATTTAAAATTAGATACCAATTCATTTATTTAGATAATGTATTAAATAGTAGCCTTTGACAAATTTAACTGAATTAAAAAAATTTTTAATTTTTTTTGTTAAAATACTTTTAAATAATTTTATTCAAATTTTGATAACTAACAGTGAAAAAAAAATTTTATTTTAAAAAGTATATTTTTTCAATCATTTTTATTTAGATTATTTTGTTTCTTAAGCATCAAAGCTCTTTGTTGTTCGAGTAGCCCTTCCAAATGGTCCGCTCGTTTGCAAGCTGCTTCATATTGCTGTTTCAAGCTATTAAATGTTTCGTCCTTTTTGGCAACAACTTGTTTAATTCTTCCAAAAAATAATTTTAAATATTCTTAAAATAAATTAAAAGCTAATTTTGTATTACTTTTCATGAACTGTGTTCAATTCGTCGGCTTTTTCCTTTTGTACCTTTTCCACTTCTTCTTTTTTCTTATCAAGTTCATATTGATGTCTTGATTTGAGCTCAGCCATTTCGAGCTTAATTCTTTTATTCTCCTCTTCGGTAAAAACCAACCTATCCGAAAACTCTTGACGAATTATTTCAGCCAAACGATTCCTCTCTTCTTGCAGAGTATCTGTCACTTTTTTAATTGCTTCCAAGTCTTTTTCTTTTTGTTTGAACAAGACCTTAAGATGCTCATATTCACCTTCAAGCTCATTATACTTAGCCTTAAGACTATTAAATCGTTCCATAGTTTCTCTCTCAGATTTTTCCACTTCTCTCAATTCGGACTCATATTTGTCCCGAATGCGTCTTTAGTTTGATTAAAAATTTTGTTAATTAAAACAAAAGATATTAAACATTAGACACTTACTTGATCCGATTTTCGGCAGTTCGTTCAACTTCTTCCCTTGAACAATTTGTTTCCGATTCAAGTCGGGAAATTACCAACTCGATTTCTTTGTCTCTTTCTCTTCTAACTTGTTCCTTTAGTTCTCTTTCTTTTTGGTTTATCCAATTTTCCTTTGAAAATTTGAATAATAATTTAATTTTTAAACAAATTTAAAATTAAAATTTACTTGTTTTTTCATATAATTTTGTTCCCAAGTCTGCTTTTCTATATCAAGCTTTTCTTTAAGATTATTAAGTTCGTTTTGGTGTTTTTTTTCCATTTCAGCTTGTGTCGTAGCATATTCTTTTTTGATGGCCTCAATACTACTAAGATTATTCTCCTCTAGCATTCTTTTCAGCCGATCCATCTCTTTTCGCTGAAACGAAGCTTGTTCTGCCAAGCGATTTTTTTCCTCCTCAACTTCGGCATACAAACGACGTCTTTGTTCCAAAAAAGACTTCTCTTCCTCTTCCAGGCTTTTTTCATATCGTTGCTTGGCAATATCTCTTTCCCGCTGAACACTGGCTTCTTTCTCGCGTTCAAAATTCTCCCTTAGCTCTTCGGTTATCTTTATATAGCGTTGAGCGGCACGTTCATCAGCTTGCATTAGCTCAGCTTCATGCACACTCTTGAGAGTCTTGATCTCATTTTTGTGCTTGTTGATTAGAGTCTGTATCTCGGGCTCCAGACCTTTTACCGTCATTTCCTTTATCTTTTTTGTCTTTTCTTCGATCCATTTTTCGCGACGAATTTTTTCAGCCGCTTCAAAGGTATCTTTTAGCTTTTGAGTGTCAAATTTATACTTTTCCTCAGTGTTTCTGAGTCGATCTGAATAACTTTTTTCACATTCCTTCAGCTCCTTAACTAATTTTTCACATTTTTCGCTTAATGTTTTTTTATCATCAATTAACTAAATAAAATTACATTAAAATTTGATAAAATTTGTTTACAAAACAAAAATTTATTTTCAAAAAATAAGCTAATAAAATTGATAATCGTTTAATACCTGGTCAATAAAAGACAAATGTCGCTTAATAGTGGCTTCATAATCACTTTTTTGAGCTTCTAATCTAATTTGGGCTTCGCGCTCGGCCTCTTGGGTATACCGGATAGTAAGCTCTTTTTGCTGGCCCTTTAGAATTGATAAAAATCAAATACTAATAAAAAAATTGAGAATAAAATACCAATGCTTTTTCCAAAGAATTTATTTTTCTTTTCTTTTCTTCAACTTCCAGTTCAAGTTCCATAAATTTATCACTGTTGTCCTCATTTCTTGGTGTTTTTTTGCTTTCTGGCGCGGGTTCATTATCATCATTTTTTATATTTTTCCTCGACTTTTATTTTAAAAAATTAATTAAAAATTAAAGAATACAACAAACTAATTAAGAAAAATATTACAGTTGCTTTACTGATGCTTACTGAGTCAGCTGTCTTTTTTGGTGGAATTTTTACTTCATTTTTATTTGTCTTAGGCACCTTTTTTTCATTACGGGCCGATTTTTTAATTGCTTCTTGTGAATTACTTTTGTCGTATTTTATTAATTCAGCAAAATAATCCTCATCAAATTTAAAATCTTTGATAGGCTTTGGTATAAAATCATTATCTTTGGTTGCTTCTTCATCCAAAAAAGATAATATTGAGTTTATTTTCTCGCTTGTTTGACTAGCAAGTGTAACATCCTTATTTGAAGATGACACTTGGCTTTCCTTGTCAAGTTGGTCCAAACTCAGCAACAAATTTTCAACAGTTTTATTTGTATTAAGATCTTTAACCAATTCCGTATCAGTATTTACAGATTCAGCAATTAAGGTATCAGTTGATAAATTATTTTTGTTTTTTTCAGCGATCTTATCAGAATTATCATGAGACTTGAAATTATCTGTTAAATTAGTTTTTGACTTGTTTGATTTAAACGACTGTGAGTTTAAAGATGTTCTGGCAGGTTTTTTACTCGAGAAATTTTTATCCAAATTAAATTCCATTTTTTTTTTCATTTCAAATTTTTTTTGACCAAAAAGTCTTTTAGAAATTAATAAATTACTTACTAAACAAATACTAATTTTTACTTTTCAATTTCTTGCTGATGATTTAAGCGTTTTTTTAGAATGGTCCGGAACCATTGTTGAATTGAGATCGCAGCCAGATTTTTGCGGATATCTTTTAACTTTTTGTTTCGTTCTTCAAGCTTATCTTGGGAAATTGTATCTAAATTTAATTGCCTCCTTAAGCCGTCAACTGAGTCTTGAAGCTTTTTCAAATTATTATCTTAAGTCCTATTTTAGACCACTACTTAATTTATAAACTCTAGATGTATATTTACCTTTCAATGGTTCGATTGTATCGTTGGAAAATGAACTGAAAAAAATATCCAGGCCAGTCTTCTGGGTTGTGCTCATAATATTAGATTTTTTAGTATTTATTTCGAGTTCATCAAATGAGCTTCTTTCACTAGATGGTGCAAATATGTTTGACTAAATTTTATATTTAGAAAACTAAAATTTAATAGTTTTTATTTAAAGTACCGCTTGAGGTGTTGGAGTATCTTTAATTTTATCTTCTCTAAAAAATAAATCTATAATTATAATAATCAATGAAGAAAAATGGCTCAATAACTTTTTTAAATAAGGTGGTAATTTAGGTTTCTTATCCGTAAAGCTAGATACGCTGCGACTAGAGGAGGGATGAGGCGCTTTGGGCTCGTTTTTCTTCTTATTAGAATCATTTATCTTTAAAAAAAGAAATTTAAATTAAAAATTAAAAGGATTATAAATTTTAATTCTACCAAATTTGTAGAACTTGATGATAAATTAGATCGTTGGGAATAATTTGAAGATTTTTGAACCGATCGATTGGAATTTGATGATTTTGATTTAAATTGTAATCCATTTAAACTAAGATTAAGAGGAATAGCACCAGCATCTGACGATTTACTCATTTGGATGTGCTTTTTATTTATGGTCAAGCTTTTTAAAAAATATGTATTTAAAGAATGATTTTTTTCATAAATACAAAAAATGTCTGTTGCTAGGATACGAAAATGAGAATAATTATTTCTTGCCAAATAAACAGTCTTTCAGATTGATCAATTATTAAGAAAAAATTATAATTATAGATAATTTTTTAAAAGACAAATTATATTAAATTTAATTTTAAGAAATTAAAAAATAACTAAAATATTTTTAATCAAAATAAAACTTGAGAGTATGAAAGAAAAAATCAAAAAAGAAAACAGTAATATGTGAAGAATCAGTAAATTTACTTTAATAAGATTGTTAAGTAATATGTTAAAAGTATTAATTTAATTTTTATTATTAAAAAATCTTTAATAATCAATTATTTCAATTTGAATGGTTAAGATATTTAATGGACAAGATGATTTCCTCTAAGTGATAAAATATAAAATATTTTTTCCAAAGTTGAGAGATTAGCTCACATTAATTGCACTTTATTTGATTATTTTCTTGTTAAAGTGTTTACTTTCGAGTTATTGTATAATGACAATAGTAAAAACCAGTTCATGAAAAAATTTGAAATACGATTAGATCTTTAATAATAAATTTATTTTATATTAAATGAAAAAAAAAATTTGGATCGGAGATAAATAGCATATATCCATTATTACTTTTCTGATTCTTGCTGGAGCCCTAGCTTTCATTTACTTTTTACCATATATTTCTATGGGTACTCTAATCTGTATCCGATATACTATATATTAAATAAATTATAGTTGAGTTTAAGTATGGACATATATTTGTCTAACTTATATTCGTAAAGTGAACAAAAATTTTTTGCCTTTTTTATATCTATAACTACATAAAGGACATGTAAGTTAAAGCCTGCAGCTATATTTTTTTATTTTATAAATTTTAATCTTTGCGTTTGTATTAATCTTAAATAGATAAATAAATATAAATTTAAATAAAAAGATTTTTTATGTAACCATTAAAATTTGTATTTTAGCTTGCACAATCTTCTGTTTGATCAATTGTTTTTAAAATGCTCTTCAAAATAAAATCAAAATTTTTAACATTCACAATTTCAAAATTTTTTAAATTGTTTTAGCTCTTTTAAATAATTGGAAAAATTTTTTTCTAAAACTTTATTGTGTAACTAAATTTTTAATTTTAATTGATAAGTTTTGACAATCAAAAGTAACTTAATACTAAATATGGTTAAATAAATGTTATTTAAATTTTAAAATAAAAATTAAAAAAAAATTAATGGTAATAATTTCTTTATACGATTGGCAAACTCGGTTTTCGATATTGTTTTAATGTATCTGAAGCACATTCTGTCTCTAAACTGCTCATATTGGTTCTATAATTCGTATTCGATTTCTAATATATTCAAAACAAAATTTTATCTTAAAATTAACTTCTTTGTAGGTGCGTAATTCTTGGTTTATGCCACCAGTGATGCACATTTGCTTGCTATGTGTCCCATTGTTCCACAGTTGTAACATTTCGTGTTCATCATTTGTGAACAATTTTTGGCTACGTGTCCCACCTTGTAACATCTTTTTTTTGTATTTATTTAAGTTTATTTTTAACATTACTTATTTTATAATTTATAAATTACTTATAACAAACATCTTTGTCTCTGTTCAAACCTGACTCGGGACAATCTCGCGAAATGTGGCCAGATTTTCCGCAATTGTAGCATGTTCTGTCATCTTCGTTGCTTGTATCAGCCAGTTGACAATCTCTTGCTAAATGGCCAGTTTCTTTGCACTTATAGCATGCCTTCACGGTCGCCTGTTGACAGTCTTTTTGTAAATGGCCAACTTGACCACAGTTGTAACACGAGCCACTTTCGACTTGGTTTTCACATTCCTTGGCCAAATGGCCCATCTTGTTGCACTTATAGCACCTTTCACTTGTTTCCCGGCAGTCGCGCGCAAAATGACCCCCTCTATTGCATTTGTAGCATCTGGTCGCTGACTTGCTCGATTGCTTTTCTTGAGGACTGCCGCCCGATTGAGGGCATTCTCTGGCAAAATTGCCTGGCTTGCGACACTTATAGCAAATGTTTTCACTCATTTTTTATCTAATTAAAATTTAAAAAATAAAATAAAATCTAGAATCTAAAATTCGGCTCCCTATTTATAACCGGAAGCGTCTTATTTTTAGAATCGGGGTAATTTATTTTATGAGATAAATATTCGTATCAAGAAATGATTCATTTGCGTTTTTTGCATGCAAAAACAAAATTTTAATTAAACCAAAGAATAAAGAACAATTGAAAGAAATTGCAAAATGAAATTTCAAGATGTGAACGTTTAGCATGAGTGTTTTACTTGGTTTGAATTCCATCTAAGCTTCATTTAATAAAAAAATTTGCTCTAAAGGTCCCCATAAAGTTATACATGCAGGAATAGTGCGTTGTTTATATGAACCAAATTCAAGTGAAATTAATTTCAACTAAATGAAAAATTTATAATATCAAATGTAATTTAACAAATGATATTAAGCTTTATAAAGTCTGAACATGTTTTGGCTTATACTTATTTTTTTAGTTTTAAAAAAAACACTTTTTAAGTACTGATTTTTAAATTGTCATTTTATTCTATTCATTTGTTGTGAGGACATGGTCATTTTTTGGCCTAAACCAACAAGAAATAATAGTGCAAAATATTCTAAAATTACAATAATTTAGCTAAGAATTATTTTTTAAATGCTAATTTAGTGTACTTTAATTATTTTTAGAGCAATAAGCGTTCAACTGAATTAAACCAAAAGTTAAACATGTTTTGCCAGCAAGCAAAATTAATTTCTGAGCATAAAATAGATATTATTTTAAAAGAAAAATTTCCAATTTATTATAAATAGAGCATAATTTTTTGAAAATTAATTAATTAGTAAAAATAACTTAAAAATGGGTTGTGATGGAGGAACAATACCCAAAAGGGATGAGCTGGTCAGAACAAAAAAGAAGAAAATAGAGGCTTCTAAGGAAGTTAAAGCAGGGGCTCGATGGAACTATTGTCACTTAAGTCAGCTTCCGTTGCAAAAACCAGTGGTAGTCGACCATTTAGGAAACTTGTACAATAAGGATAAGTTAATAGAATACATGCTTGATAGAACCAAATATGAAAATGGGCCTGGGTACATTAAGAATCTTAAGGATATAAAAGAGTTATCTTTGACCCCGAATCCAAGCTATGATTCGAATAAACGAGAAAATGGCGATGAATCCAACACAATCAACAAGACTCAATGGATTTGCAGCATCACTGGTCTTGAAATGAATGGTTCTTTTAAATTTTTTTGTGTGTTTTCTTGTGGATGTGTGTTTTCTGAACGTGCTTACAAATCGATTAACTCAAGTAGCCTAAAATGCATTCGGTGTGAAAAGCCCTACACCGAAAATGACTTGATAATCATCAACCCAACTGAGGAAGAGTTGGAACTTAACATAAAAAAAATGAAAGCTCGCAAAGAAGCAATTGCCAAGTCAAAAGCTGAAAAAACAAAAGTATCCATCAAAGAAAGCGAAAAATTATCTGAAGCTGGCACATCGACCAAAACAAAGCGTTCGATTGAATCCAATTCCAAGACAAGCGAGCAAGCAAAAAAGGCTAAAAGCATTCAAGATGATCCAAATGCAAGTGATGTTTACAAATCAATATTTAATACATGTGATAAAGCTAAAAATCAACAAAAAGCACATTGGGTTACATTTAATCCGTTGTATAATTAAGTTTTTGTATAAATAGTTTTGGGCTAGTTAAAATATTATTAATATATATTGTTTTAATAAATTTTTCTAAAAATATTATGATAAATTTTTGTTTGCTTTAATCTCATAATTTTTCTTCAGATTGTCAATTTTTTTTAATAATATTAGAACCCAAAAGTTTATTGCCCGCTGAGGTCATTGACTCGGATTCCAAGGAGATCGCCTTCGCAAGCTTGCTTGCCGTGGCTTATTATGAGTATTATTAATATTTTTATTATTAAGTAAAAAAATCTTAAAATATTCACGCTCAGTGAAATTTGGTATAGAAGAACAAAACAAATAATCAAAATATCAAATATAAATTTTTTTGGAAAAGTTTAAAACTGGTGCTGAAAATGCAATATGGTACAACATTCAAAGTTTGCTAATGCTGTGTAAAAACTCTGCAAAATTCACTGCGCTCAAAAATAATAAATTTAATTTTTGCCAAATTTGCGAAGTTCTCCAAGTATGCTGTAAAAATGCAATTGATATGTTGCACCATATTGCATTTTCTGGATCAGTTTTAAACTTTTTCAAAAATGTTATAATATATTTTTAATGATTTGTAATATTCTACTATATCAGATTTCACAAAACTAAATATTCAATATCAAAATTAAGTTTATAAAAAATATTAAGAGTAAAATTAGGCCACAATAATATATAATATATCGATTTTACAAAAAATATTTCAAAAAATAATTTAGTTAATTCAAAAATTGTATTTAAAAATAATTTATTCTAGTTAATTTACAATTGAAAATTTAATGGAAGCATTTTGATCTAAAGCGTCTTTAACAGATTTAGCATTTCTGTATTTATCCTAATACCATCCAATTTTGAAGTTAATGAGCCAAAATCAGCACATTCAATTTTATCTTTTTGATATTCTGGTAAATCTATAGTATCTTCGGTTCTAAACGAAAAAGAAATAGATTAAAATAATTGCTAAAAAATAAACATAAATACACAAATTGATCGTAAAAAACTCTTTCGGACAAAGCTGCAAGTCCAATAAACAATTGAAGGTTAATTCTTTTATCCTCATCAAGACAAACTAAGTCAATCAATTGATCAATGTGATTTTTATTAATACTTTTCATATGAACCTCAATTAAACATTCTTCAAAAATCTAATAAAAATTCTTTATAGATTATATAGCTTTACTTCAAAATTTTTACTTTCATATCAATAAAATCTTCTTTGTCATTTTTTATCTTATATTTATCAAATATTCGTTTATACAAATTTTTTCGGCGATCGTTTACCTTGCAATACTTTTCCAGATAGCTAGCTGGAGTCATTATTTCAAATTGTTTCATATCAATTGGTAATTCAAATCTGCACACATTTTTGGACAAAGCCAATCGACCAATATTGTTAATGGCTTTGGTATCTCGATGATTGTTGAAATTCGAAAATTCTTCTTTTCTATCGTAATTTTCTGAATCCATCACAAATGAGGCCTTAATTTCTGTCGACTTTAATTAATGTTAAAAATTAAAATTTTAAAAAATGTCACATGAAATTAAAGTCTCAACTCTTAGCAAGTTTTATTTACATTAGCTGTAATTATACGAATTCTAAAAAAAATTTAAAATTAAAATATTAAAAATTCAATAACCAAGGTGATTTTATTGATCTTGTTTTTTATTTAGTGTTTAAGTTATATAATAATTTTAATGTCTGTCTATTTAATAAAGGTAATTTTTTTAATTTATTCAAAGTAAATTACACTTGATGTAAATTTCTTATAGACATTGTCTCAAGTAGGATAAATGTATATTTGTCTAAAATAAAAAATAACTGGAAAAAATTTATTTTTAGAATAAATTTAATTTAAAAATTCTAAATTAGCAAACGCTTTTAAATGACTTTTCATTTTATTTTGGAACTATCAGTTTATAAGATTAAGTCGGAAAAATTTATCTTATCGAAGTAAAATTTAAATTACATTAATGACATATGACTAGAATCAGGGATAGTATTAACTAAGAAATACTTTTTATTCAAAATTTATTACACAAGTTTGTTACATCAAAATAAAAACTAAAATAAATCAAATAGTTAAACTTTAATTAAAGTTTATTTGAAAAATTAAAACCCTATCAAGTTTTTACTTAATTATATGTTCAGTTTTTTTTGAGTATGAAATCAAAAAATCGTATCAAAAATTCTTTGAAACAAAAAATTTGAAAAAAAAGAATCTTTATAAATTTAAAGCAACCAATCTTGACCATATATTTTTCGCACTTGTGAAATTAATTGTGAAATAGTATCACTAAGGAAAAAATTAATTGATTATAACTTTTAACAGAATATTTTTGTAAATAAATTTTATTTAAATTTATTTCTTTATTTCTCTTTCTCATTCAAGCTTTTGACAAAGAGAATTTTTCAAAGTTTTCTTTTTTGAGTTTATTTTGGTATACTTTGATTTTTCAATTTTACTTATAAACATTAATATTATCCTTTAAAAAGAGCTTTTTTTCAAAATTAACAAGATAAACCTTCATTGATTAATTATTGGAAGCCAATTTATGCTATGACTATTAAGATAATAAAGATTTTAATTTTATTTTAATAATAAAAATATGTGAAAAATAAAAATAATAATTCTTACACACAGAATAAAATATAAATGCACCTTTAAAATAGTTACACAAACCAAATCAAAGATTTTCAAAATTATTAAATCTCAATCAAATAAACAATTTGTCAAAAAACGGATCCATTCGGAAAAAAGTCTATTTTAACCTAAATATCTAGCTAGCATCAATAAAAAATAAAAAAGTGATCTGAAGCATTTTGTTCATAAAATTTACATTTGTAATAAGAATGTAAAAGTTGATGCTTTCAAAGGCAAAATTTGGTAACCGAGCCATGTTCTTGCCTTAACCGGAATTTATTTAGCTAAAACTTTTCTCTTATTATTCGTGGTATTCATTAGCGGATTTTCACTAATGCAATCGCGAATTTTTTTGATCCATTCATTTTTATCTTCGCCATTAATTGCCGACATTCTGTACACAGCATGATTACCAACTTGAAAAAAATTTGAGTGTTCTTTATTCCTTAATCTTTTAAATTATCAATCACCTTCAATAACTTTTCCTTCCGAATCGTGTTTGCAAGCTTTTATCTTGTCATTCGTTGTTGAGTATATTTCAAAACAGAATTGTTTGGTTTTGTCATCAACTTCTCTTACATTTACATTTTCTAGGGGAATGATGCCTCGAGGTTCCTTGTCCTTTCAAAAAATGAATTCAGATAAGTCCAAATTAGTGCAAAAATTTACCGCAGTCAGCTCAAAATAATAGAGACAGCCATCATTTAAAATAAACCAGCGTCGTTTCCAAGTTTTATACCGTCCACCTTGCTTCCATAGCCAGCCCTCTCGGATTGGATTCAAAAAAGTCAGCATAAAGTCGTTACCTTCATCAACAGGTATTTTAAAAGGCTCTTTTTTTATGCTACTATAACATTCCTTGAGCATTGACTCCTGGATTTCATTTTTGGAAGCCTCTTTGCACATTTTAAGAAAAACATCTAAAGTTTGCTTATCTTTTACATTTGGGTTATGTAAATTTGTATTCAACATTATAATGGCAAATGAGACAACGTAGCAGGTTTCGGGATCAGTGAAAACACCTGGATTGCATTCGCAAAATCGCTGAGAAAAACAATCCATCATGCGGTCAATTTTTTGAGCTTCGCCAGGAAGCCGAAAGCTCCACAGAAAATCTCTATGGAAAAAATTTAACATATTTTTAAGTAATGTTGTAATTTTACCAACCTTAAGGCGTCGACGATTGTTTTATTTTTAAAATCATGTAGTTCGACAAATTTTTTTAACACCATCATATTAAAATCAATCCTTAATTTTATTTTATTTAAATAAATCTAATTGTATGTATTTATTTATTCAATAATTTTTACTTTTCTCCTAAATAGTCACCAATTGATGTTTTGTTTAATCCCTCACCATTAAAAAAAAATTGAGCTATTGCTTCATGAGTATTTTCAACAAGATTATTTTCAATCAAAAACTCCATTCCTTTTTTTGGATCCATATTAAACTTTTTTTTACCAAGAGAGACTTGACGTAATTTTGGTTGATTTTTACTTCAAATTAAAATGATAATTAAATTCCTTGATGATCTTAAAGGGAAAAATACTTTTCATTTTCTGAGACTCCGATTTGTTCAATTTCAAATTGTACTTCTGTAAGTTCATCTTCCAATTCCTTTAAGAAAACAATCATTTTTTTTTAAATAATTAATTTAAATATTACTTTGATTTCATTTAGCAAATTTTCTTTGAAAAGAAAAATATTTTCAAGAGTCTCTCGGTCGTCAGATGTTAGATTTGGATGAAGAAAAAGATGTGGGTTTTCTAAATGGAATTTTTGTTTATTTCGTTTAAAATAAAAATTTATTTGTTTAAAAACCTTTCATAAATTTGGTAAAGTTATCTGCTTCCATTAAATTTATTTTCATCAAATTAAATTGATTGCTTGTTTTGAATAAAAATTACAAATTTCATCTTTTTTGGATAAAAGGACAAATTACAAAAGTTATGAGTAAGTTAAAATCGTTGGGTTCTAATATTCATATGGACTTAATTTATAAAGGAAAAATGGGTCTCATTTGAATTGGCTTCATAAATTTTAAAAAAATATTTAAATTTTGGTATTTAATTAAGAACGAAATATGAATGTAAAATCGGCCTCTATAACAATTAATTTAATTTTTTTACAAATAAAAAATTAAAATTTTTTGCTAATTTTTAATGAAAAAAATATTTTATTTTTTTATTTTTACAGCTTATTCATAAATTTTATGTTTTATTTTGTTGTTATTTTGTTCAAAAAATATGCAAGCAACTTGTGTATATTTTAATACTTATTGCTACTTAATTAGAATGTATTGTCAAAATTTTTGAAACAAATTTCAAAACGAAAATAACTTTTTTTCAATTTTTCGAAAACCTTTTCTAAGGC
Organism: Brachionus rotundiformis; assembly: GCA_016802295.1. Classification (NCBI taxonomy): domain Eukaryota; kingdom Metazoa; phylum Rotifera; class Eurotatoria; order Ploima; family Brachionidae; genus Brachionus; species Brachionus rotundiformis. The sequence continues at coordinate 5,050,676 of JAESIW010000137.1, forward strand.
TTAATTTTTTTTTAATTCATATTATTTAGCCAGCTTATTTACATATTTAGATATTTTTTAATTGAATAAATTAATTTGAGGAACAATTTTAGTCTTATTACTGAACTAAAAAATAATTTAGTTTGTGTTAGATAAATAGATTCCGGCGAGAATTACAGAATGTCTTTGAATTCTCCTGTCTCTTGGATAATATCACATTATTTGTTAGATAACATTTCTGAATTAGAATGAGATAAAAAAAATGCGCTTTTTTATAAGATATTTTTATAAAGCTTCCTTTTAAATGATGTTAACTGAATTTATTAATTTTATAAATTTTTATTTAAATAAGGAGTATTGTATTCTATTTGATATTTATTTCAAAGTTTTCTTTTGAGAAACTTATTCTACTAATTGATAATTGCTCAAGAAGGGTAATTAATTTCTGCTTAATTTCACCATTAGATATAAGATTATGAAGAAATTTATTAATTTTTATTAAGACCGAGAGATAGGAGACTTTTCAGTGCCGAATTATAACGCTATTAGTAGATTAATTTAAATTTTTTTGTTTAATTTAGTTTTTACAATTGTTAATTTAAATAATTATATAAAATTAGAAACAGATTAGAAAAAAAAAGTTTTTGTATTTAATTTGTATTTACTTGGTCAAAAATTTTATTAAATCACATTTATATCTAGATAACAGCTTAAGTCTGTAATCTTGACAGTTTTGTGGTTAAGATATGGAGTGTTTTTGAGTTGTTTCTGTGGGTGTTAGAACCAGATAGTCATTGATTTCATGAGCAATTAATTCATGATTCTAACTTATAGCAATAAATTTAAAAACATAGTAAGTAAAATTAATTTTATACTTTTTTTATATATAAAAAAACAGAATATCGTATTCAATCTTTTCTGAAGGATTTTCACAATTTTGTTTCGAATTCTCAATTTAGATAAAAGATCGGATAAAAAAATACATTTAGTACTAAAAATTTCTAAAGAATAAACTAAAATGATTTAACTTAATTTTGACAATTAATTTCAGAAATTCAACCAGCTTAAGCCTAACATTAGGTAGTCAAATGTAGGGGTGGGAAACTGATTCGATTTCGTTTTGTCCTAAACCGATTATGACAGGAATAAAAAGAAAATTTTTAATCAAAAAACTTTTTTTTTTATAAATTTTAAATTTTATCAATTAAACAATTAAGAAAAGTTCAATTTTTATCAGAAAATTTTTTTTTCTTAAATTTTCTGCTACTCAAGATTGAACCGGTATCAAATTCGAATCGATTTCCGACCCCTAGTAAAAAGAGAATGAACTTCTAAGACAAAAAATTGGACATTGTCCTAGCAAAACATTTTGTTAATAAAGAATTTTGCTAAAATTTCTTAAACCCCTAAGTAGAGACACTACCAAATACTCTAGTTTTAAAGATTTAATTTATTTTATCATCATAATTAGACACAAATATAATTTTTATGTATGCCCATTCTGCTTAGATTTTAAAATTCAATTTACATTTTCCTATTCAAGATAATTATTTATATATTTTTATTAAAATATTGGATTATTGAGTTCTAGTCCTGGCGATTTGATAAAATTCACGAACTAATTAGTCCAAATAAAATGTCCCAAAATGATATCAACTTTTATCAAAGCAATCAGAGATCACAATCTATAGATTTTTTAAATAAAAACAACTCACAAATGATAGTAAACTATCCAAATGAGACAACGAGTCGATCATTTGTTAACTCATCTTTACCTTTATATAGTCAACAGTAAGAATTGTTTAATTTAAAATTAAAACTCTAACTTATCTGCAAGAAATGAGCTATGCTGTGTTTTATGCGGCTTAGGTGAAATTAACTTACTATCGCTGGGCAAGCTGTACAAATTCAAGTCAACCTTTCATTTCAATACAAATAATTTTATAAATTTGAAAAATTTTTTGCTTAATTCAAACTCAAATGAGTCAAATAATACCAAAATAGCAACCCACAATTATAAGTAAATAAAATATTTTATATTTATGATTGAAAAATTATATAAATTTGTTTAAAAAAAACTTTTTTTCGTTGTTTAAAATGGAAAAAGCGAATCAATCAGTCATTTTTTTAAATTAAGATAATTGTTTTTAAATTATTTATAATGAAATATCATGACCTTTATAAAGATGGAACGAATTAGCCGTAATTATTTGTCAGACTTATTTAATCAATAGCTAATTTCACTAGTTTCTTAATTCTACTTAATTTTGTAGGTCTTATCTAAAAATAAGAATAATTAAAATTTAATAGATTTTTGCTATTGTTAATGAATTTTTTCTGAAGCTTTAAAAAAAATTTGAGAAAACTGAGAAAATTTCATTTTTTTTTCAATTGTATTAGTATTAGAAAATCTTTTCTCTATAAAAATGTTTGATTGAAACATATTCACGTTTTTTTAAAATAAGATTATATAAGGGAAAGTAGCAAAAATTTGTTTGTTTATAAAAAATTTAATAAAATTTTTTCAACAAGAAAAATATATTTCTAACATTTTCTAAATAATTGTACAAAATGAGCTTTTTTTATCATCAGTTTTAGTTTCTTGATAAGTAAGAGCTGGTATTGGTAATTCAATTTTATCAGCAGTTGGTACGAAATCACTTGGAACTTTTTTATTTTTATCAAGTTAACTATTTTTTTCGGCTTATAAAAATATATCTTAATCAAAATTGTCTTTATGTGAATAAAATATTATTTTTTTAAACATTTCTATTGAATTCTTTGAATCCAATCACGTACTAAATTTTTTACAAGTAAAAATACTTTGTATGATAAATAGTTGTTTTTTTATTTATTTAATCTATTAATTTAAATTAGATTAAAGTATAATTTTCCAAGGCTTCATATTCTTTATAACATACTGCATTTAATTATCTTACACTTTTTCCAAAAGGAAAATGTATCAAGAAATCCAAAAAGAAACTAATTTAATTTTCTTTGTATTTTAAACATCAAAAATAAAATTTGTTTAAACCTTTTCAGGAGTTCCAAGCTTAAAGTTAGCATGCTTCTAAAGCTAGGCGTCAAAGCCATACCACAACTTTTACTTAATGATATAAGCAAAATCGGTTGGATAATGGATCCCAATGTAAAAATCTCTGATGTTTTTGACACTGTTAATGATTGTTTTTGTGTTCACTTTAATTGCTTTATCTGGTCAGTTGGCATCGAGTTCGATTCCAATAGACAACCTATTAATATAGATAAAATTGTTTATGAATCTTTGACTAAAGTAATGGTTCAAAATTAAAATATAAGAAAAAAACTTTATTTTTTAAAAGAAATGTTCTGTTTGTGATTTGTATGGGGCCTCGATAAAATGCTTGATACCTGAATGTACACAAATGTTTCATTATTCGTGTGCAGTGCTTTATGGATGTTACCAGAATTTACAGCAACACCGTATTTTATGTCCAGATCACATAGATAAATCAAATTTATATTGTAAACTAATTTTAACTAATTAAATGAGAATAATTTTTAAATTATCTTAGTTAATAATAAATGTTTACTATGCGATTCATCAGACCGAATAGCTGAACAACTATTTTGCACAAATTGCGGGTCTTATTACCACAGTAAATGTCTTTCGCCTCCAATCGAGAATAATTCTTTGACTCGAATTGGCTGGCAGTGCCCAGAGTGCAAAATTTGCCAGACATGCCAGTGAGTATTTCTTTATTAAAGCTAATTTATATACCAATTTTTTTCCATTAGTAAACCGGAAAACGATACTAAAATGGTTATCTGTGAAACTTGTGATAAGTGTTATCATTCGTATTGTCTTAAAAACGAGATATTTATGCTCAAAAATTCGTCTGGTTGGAAATGTGATCCATGCAGAAGAGAACTATCTTTGACAAGAGCTTGTCTGAGTTGTAAAGGTCTAGTCTTCAAAGACTCAATCGAATGTTTGTGTGAGACATGCCAAGAGATAAAACGTAACCTCAATCAAGAAAATAATAAAAAAAGATCTGTTAAAGATCTCCTACAGCTGTCTCGCTCACAAACAAATATAGCCTCAACTGACCTCACCAAAACCATATTTAAAAAAGAGCCTATTAACGATTTAAATGTTAATATGACTTTTAAAATTGAGACCACAGCTCAAACAGTTTCAAAACCGATCTCATCTGCGGCTTCAAAGCCCAGCATAGCTACAAAAAAAAAGCAAATACCGAAAAAAAATGTAACTATTTGCTATTTATATATTAAGTAAAAATTCATTTAAATTTTTCCAAATTAGCAAAATAAGAGCGCCAAACGATCCGGACAAGGCTCAACCGGTCAAATTACCATTAGCACAAGAGGAACTAGGTCTCGAAACAGCGGTAAAGATCCAAAAACTGACCAGGCTAAACGAGTTGACGAAGATTCCGAATTTCAGAAGAAAAAAAACTCCGGAAATGAAGAGGGAAGCATTGGCACTGTAAAACGTGACGAGGACGATCATCACGCAGTCACAGTCATATCCTCTTTGAATGATTCGTTCAATTTAAAACAGGATATGTGTTTGAGCTGTGGAAGCTTTGGCAAAGGTGACAGTGGTGTTGTGCTTCCTTGTAGTCAGTGTGGTCAATGTTTTCACTCATTTTGTGCAGGTGTGAATGGCCTAAGTGACATAATGTTGCAGAAGGGCTGGCGTTGTCTGGATTGCACGGTGTGCGAAGGCTGTGGCAAAGCAACTGACGAGAGTCGGCTGTTACTGTGCGACGATTGTGACATTAGCTACCACATTTACTGTCTTGATCCACCTTTGGATCAAGTACCACAGGGTAACTGGAAATGCAAATGGTGTGTCAAGTGCATAAAATGTGGATCTAAAACTCCTGGCAAAGAGTTGGAATGGAAAAATAACTACACTGAATGTGCTGTTTGTTACAGTTTAAGCTGTTGTCATGTGTGCGAAACCAATTATAACGAATCAGATATTGTTGGAAAGTGTATTAAATGTGAGAGGTGGTCCCATGTAAACTGCAGGGCCCTTATTACTGAGGAAGATGCTGAGAAAAAGTATGGTCAAAATTTCAAATGCTCGAAATGTAGCGAATTTGACAAATGTGACAAAAAAATTGGTTCCAAATCCTCTAATAATGTTGAAAATAGTCAAAATGAGTCGTTTTTGTTTATGGAAGATTTAATTAATATGTCTAAACGATGCCAGATTGACGAAGGAACATTTCTTACAGATCTCGGCGCTGAATTGATCAAGAAAATTAAGATAAAGCCTCTGCCATGCCCAAGAAGGCGTCCTCCTCGAACCAATATTTTAAATTCGGAATTTGATGCAAATAAAATTGTAGATGAAAATAGTCAGTCTTCTATTGATGATAAGCCAGGTAATTTTGAACAAAAAAAAACTAAACTAACAATCTTTGAAAATAATTTTTCAATGTTTCCTTTTACTTTTAAATTCCGTTTCAAAAAAGTGTGTGATAGATAATTAATAAATAAATCAAAATTTTCAACAAAAAATAAATTAAAATAAACAAAACTTTTAATTAAATTTTATTTTTTTCTTGATGCCATTTTTTAATGGGTCAAGGGATAGATTTATTAAGAAAAATTAAAATTCTCATAATAATTGATTGAAGTAATATATTTTATTCAGTCCACAAGATATATTTAAAAATTTGTTTCCCTAAAATTCTTCTAATTGGCGATCAGTTTCAACGAAAATCAAAAACATGATTTAAAAATGAAAATTTTCAATAAAAGTTATTCAAAAAATAATCAAACATTTAATCTAAAAGAAATACAAAATTTGAAAAATAAATTATCTTGTTTTCAAAGATATGATAATTACTTAAAGATAATAGGCATTTAAATTAAAATTTCTATTTATTTTTTAATCTTTAGAATCAATTCATGATGAGATAAATAGCGAAATTGAACCAGGTAGTGTTGCCATGACTCAATCGGAAATAAAAAAACAAATAATGCCTGCAAAACGTCAGATAAATTTTGGTCTTGGAGGATTTTTTGTAAAATCGCGAAGAATCAAACCACAATTATCCCATCCCGATAGTACCGAACCGAACGAAAATGAAAACAAAGTAATCCAAAAGCGGAAAAAAAAGTTTACTTATGAGGACATGATACCAAGTTATATGCAAGAGGCTTTTTTTGGAAGCAACACATTGAACACATGTCAAGATGCTGAAAATAACTTCGACGAGCCTGCAGAAAAATTTGCTCAAAAAGTCCAAAGAAATGAGGTCCATAAAGTAAATCTGGATGAAAATTTATTCAAATTGGCTCAGCAGAATAAAAAAGAAAGCTTGGAGCTTGGAATTGAAGATTTTTTAGATGGTGACATTGTAAGCTATTTGTTCAATGAAAACCGCAATCTAATCGAGTTTAATCCCGATCACGACTTGGGACAAAAGAACAGATCAAATGATGAAAAGATATTTGACGAAAAGATATATGAGGACTTGTTTCACCAGATAGCCAGCTCGGATCCGGGACAAAAACCCAATCCGGTAGATGAATACCTTAATCTGAATCATCATACTGGAGACGCGTATGAACACAAAGAATGTTCCGAGACTATAAATGATAATCGCAATATAGATGATTTAGCAAGACAATTTAAGGAGTCCACTCATAAATATGCCACAAATCAAGCTCACAGTTCCATGGCAAATATTGACATGTATAACAATCATTCGGAATTTCTTAATATTCAAGATTCACTTATCCACAAAGTGCCCAATTTTATACCTGATCAAGCTATTAGGCCTACTCAAATTGATCAGGCCAAAATTAATCAAAATCAGTATAACTTTATAATGAACCATAAAATGGAACATAATCAAGCGACAAATCCTCATAATTCTGCTTACCAAAATGCAAAATATTCGAGTTATACAAATGAAAATGGTTCTTATCAGCAACAACCACAAGAAAACCGAAATTTTAGTTCTCATCAGCAGCAAATTCAAGCTCAGACGCCACAGGCGTTGGTCTCGCCTCAACCCAAGCCATCAGAGACACCTATTGAGAGTCAGATAAGCTTTGAGGATCAAGAGCTGTCCAATGATTGCTTGAATAATTCCGGTTCGAAGACAAATTCGAATAGCCAGAACAAGGAAGGCAAAGAAGACTTAAGCAAGCATCAAAAAATGCTGGAAAAATATGCTGAAGATGAAGATCTCGGTGACATGGCAACCCAAGCCATGCCACTTTACAGCAATGTTAATTTTCCAAACTTAAAAAATGAAATTAAAGACGTACAAGAACGATACAGATATGTGAATAAAATTTGGCGCAAATTGGACAGTCAAGTTAAGCTAGATTACATCAACAAGTCTCGCCAAAATAGATACAAAAAAAAGAGTGATGAAAAAGTAACCACTAAAGCCAAAGCTAGAGTAAAAAGTCCATTGAACAGTGATGCTGAGAATTTGCAGTCTCGATCGGCCACGCCGTCAATATCAATGGAGGACACAAATGAAAATAGTCAAGCTAGTCATTCGCATCCCCTGTCCATTAATCAGTTAGGACCAGGCCAAATTTTGCTCTGTCAAGTACCAAATCAGCAATCCGGTCAGAATCAAATGAAACAAATGGATCAAATTATTCACCATCATCTACAGCAACAACAATTGCAGCAACAACAACAAATGAATAACAAACAGGAAAAAATTACCATCAAATCTTATCTTTCCAATCAGATGAATGCCAATATGGTTTCTAATACCAATGTACCTACTCAACAAAATTTTTCTTCTCAACTTCAATACCCTGCACCAATGACAAATCTAACTCAAGAGAGAAGCTATCAAAATGAGCCCAAAAAGAGCGATACTGTATCTGATCATATTGATAGCATAATTGACCAAGTAGTTGCAGGATATGGTACTATACCTTGTGGAATCGATTGGGACGATGAAGAAAGTAAATCTAAATTAAAATTTATTGAACATTCTTTAATGTGTTTATTATTTTGAAGCAAATTCCTCTTTCAAAGAATTCATACTCAGTCAGACCGAAAATCAAAGTAATTAATTCTTTTAAAAAAATCTTAAGATTTAAACTATTTAATCATTTAAATTGATTTAATTTAAAATTATTTTTGAATTTTAAATTTTGTTATTATCTGCTCAGAGTGTTAATAATCAAAAAAGTCATAAGTTAATAAAGTACCTGATATTAATTTTTAACACTAGAAAGCCTTACAAAAAAATGTCAAAAGCCAAACTATTTTGTATAAGAGTTAATAAAGAATAGTAATTTTTTTAATCTAATATTTAATTAGTTTTAGTTTTCCGTAAATCTACAAAATAAAATGATGCATCATATTCAGTTACTGCAAGGATATTTAGAATAGTAAATTAAAAAAATGTATCCTAAAAATCCATCGGATCTTCTAGAGATAAAAATAACATAAAATGGTCACTAATAATTTGCCTAAATACGACCAAATATTTTTATATTACTAAAAATATTCTAGATAAATTAAAATAATGAAATAATCAACTTAGTCAAAAAGACAAATCAAGTTTTTGATACTTTGATAATTATTTTCAGCATCATTATTGGAGATTTAAAGTCGAAAAGTTTTCCAAAATTATTTTAGTTTCTGTTAAATTAACAAAAAATATAAATGAAATTCTTTATACGGAGATAATTAAATCAAACAAGTCAAATAATATCAACAATATGCATGGATAATTAACTATGCATCTTTAAATTTATCAAGAAAAATCAAAAAAAATAAAATTCAAAAAAGACTTAACTAATTATTAAATATTAAATCTTAGAGTCTAATTTATTAATCTCTAATGATTAAATCAAAATAATTCATAAAAATACATTTAATTTTGTATTTAAGATATAATTTTCTTTAATTAAATCCAAAAAATAATTTCTTTAAATAAGAATTAATTGAATTAAAAGATTCGAACGAAAAGCCAGCAAAAAATAAAAAGAAATCCAGCAAATCATCAGAAGAAAGCGCTCAAGCCAAATCATCAAAGAATAAAAAACGACAGAAAAACGAGTCTGAAGGAAATAATGTCCATTCAGGTCAAATGGCTAATCCAATTCAACCTGCAATGAATTCAACAAACCAATTTGGAACACAAAATTCTCAATTAATTGATCCTTCAAAGCTAAACATCAACTTAAACCAAAGAACAACTAATACAGCCACGAAAATAAACGAAATTCTTATGATTAACTCTCAAAATCAACACCATCAGCAGCAACAAAATATACCACAAAGCTTTCACCAAATTAACTCAAATAGCAATGTGTATTTAATTCCAGCCTCTAATCAGTTCAATCTCCAAGACTCACAATCATCTAATATAAATAAAATACCTTGTAGAGATGACAATCTTAAGAAAATTCTATCAGTACCCGGAAATGAATTGGTCATTGAAACACCGATGCAAAATCAAAACTTTAATATTCATGATCTAAAAAAAAACATGATGGTTAAGAACATTTTGGTGTCTCCAAACGAACAACTAATGTCCCAACAACAACAACAACATCAACAACAGCAGCAGCAATTGCCAAGCAACATTCCTCAAGATAATAGCATTAAATTTTTGCAACTGGACGGTCAAATCGATGAACTTGAACACTCTAAGAACCAACCTCAAATGTCAGCCAGCTCTCATATGATAAATAATGGAGAAAATCAGCAAAACTTTCACAAGCAAGAATCTCATCTTAGCTCAAAGCTTAGTAACAAAGTGGTCATAAACCATGAGTTATTAAACAGTTACGGAATAACCTATAATCCAAACACTCAATCAAGCACATACTCTCAACCAGTGTCTGGTCAGGATCCTCAAAACTTTACCATTATCAACCAAAGTTATGTTAACAAAAGCGATAACACCCTACTTAAACAATTGTTGAATACTGCTCCAAAAAACGCTGTACCAGAGTCAAAACCAGAGATTAAAACCGAAAACATCCCTCCAAAAGCTCCAGTAGCCAACACTGAAAAAGCAAAAAAAGCCAAGAATGAAAAGCCTCGCATTCAAAAACCAAAACAACAAAACAAGCTTCTCACTGATTTGAAGAACAAAATCGAATCAAACATAAACGATGACGACAATCCGCGTAAACGAAAAAACTTAAAAGCTAATCAAGAGATAAATAATGAGACTTTAATGAACAAAATTATTGACGAGTTAAAGTCGTTTGGGCTTTTGAGCATGAGCCAGCCTAGAATTGACCATGACGATGAAATTTACCAGAATATTAATTTACCAGAAAGAGACCATTTGCTTAAATTTCGCCATTTTAATATCAAGCATTTGGGCGCTTTGTACAATCTAAAGATTAGTGTTCAGCCTTTTGATTTTAAAGAGAACATTTTAGAAGAAATAGAGAACAAAACAACAGTTTATAACAAAAGAAATGTTCAGCAGTCTGTCAAAATTTGCTCGGCTAACATGACCAAAGCACCAAGTGTGGACACAAGTCGAGAGTTGCTAGAGGATTCAAAAAATAGATTGGATAAATTGTTGGAAAGTGACATGGCCAATGAAAGACTATTTGACGAAGACTCTAACATGACAGACTATAATGGACAAATCTTGCTCAAAGAACCATCTAGCCCGCGAATTGATTTGCAGCTAAATCAGATAAAAAAAGAGGCTATTGAGCCCACCCAGAATGGCGACATGGTCAAAACAACATTTAAATTGTCACATAAAGCAGGCCTCAATTTTAAAGATACAGTGGAAAAATTGAGCGAAATTTTGAATATGGATATACCAAGTGTCATGGACTTGGGAAAAATGGTCAAATATGAAGCAAAACCAAATGAAATTTTAAAAACAACCACCAATCAAGAAACTATGTACACAATACAGTCTCTTGGTAACATAAAATTCCATACTTGTTCATTCTGTGAATGTTTTATAAATGAAGAAAAAGAAAATATTGATAATAAAATTTTATTCTGCTCAAAATTTTGTCGAGTATCATTTAAAAAATTGCTTAATTTAAAAAAGTTAAAATCACAGAATCAAGATATTGTGAACACAGTGACAGTGCCAGTTAAGAGCGAAATTGTGACCAAAAAAGAGAAAAGATTACTTAGATGGTCGCGTGATTTGGTTGAAAATTGTTCCAAAAATGATACTAGTGCAGAATCGGATAAGTATGAGCTATTGAAAGCAAATGGCTATTTGGATGATCGCACTTGCGTATTCTGCAAGCAACGTGGTGACATGGAACAAAATGGCCCGTGTCGCCTGCTAAGTTTAGATGTAGACAAATGGTGCCATTTAAATTGTGCCCTGTGGTCTGATGAAGTTTATGAAACAATGAATGGTGCTCTGATAAATGTTGATATAGCTTTTAAAAAAAGCATTAATTTACAATGTTGTTATTGCCATGAAAAAGGCGCTTCTTTACGCTGTTTTAGTCCTAAATGTAATTGTTTTTACCATTTTCCGTGTGCAGTAAAAGACAAATGTGCCTTTAATCAAGACAAGACAATCTATTGCTCAACTCATTCGTGTAAAGCATTGAACGAAAATCGCCTTACTGATTTAAGTGTCAAGAGAAGTGTTTGGATACAAAGAGATGAAGTGGCTCAGATACAAAATTTTATAATTCGAGATTTTGATGAAAACACCTTTGCAATTAGAATTGGAAGTCTTACCTTGCATAGCATTGGTCAATTATTGCCTCATCAATTAGGCACGGGTACTTACAACACTAGAGATTACATCTATCCAGTTGGTTATAAAGCAACTCGAATTTACTGGTCAACTAAAAGTTGTTTTAAACGATGTCAGTATTTGTGCAGTATTGAAGAAGTCGATGGTAAGCCGGAATTTTCGGTAGCTATTATTGAAGAGAGTGGTGATAGGGAATTAATTATAGGCAAGTCACCAAGTGATATATGGAAAAGAATATTGGAAAAAGTTGAGCAAATGAGAAAGCACTTAGATTTAGTCAAATTGTTTCCGTCTTATTTTAGTGGAGAGTATATGTATGGACTGACTGAGCCTCATATCATAAGACTGGTCGAATCACTACCTGGAGTTGAGACTCTAACTAATTATGTATTTAAATTTGGCAAATTGCAGCTATTAGACATGCCGTTGGCGATTAATCCGACTGGCTGTGCCAGAAGTGAACCAAAGCTCAGGACTCACTTTAGAAAGCCGAGAACATTGACCTGTCCAACCACAGTTCCAAATACTGTTCAGAGAAGTGAAAGCAACGCAAGTGCCAATGGAGCTAACTCGAATGGATTCAACCAGAACCAACCAAATGAAAATGCTTATGACAGAGTTCAGGACTTATCGGATGACGATGAATATTTAAAATTAACAGCTGATTCAGATAACAACGGCCTGGTGTCTTATTCTAAACAATTTGTTCAGTCAAAATCTGGTCAATTTAGAAAATTGAAAACTGAATGGAGACAGAATGTTTTTTTGGCAAAATCAAAAATTCAAGTAATCAAATTATTTACCAAAAATTTTTACCGGATTTAAAATCTTGTTTTCCAAAAGGGTCTTGGACTTTTTGCTGCTAGAGACTTGGAAAAAAATACAATGATTATTGAATATATAGGAGAATTGATCCGAAATGAGGTTGCCAATAGGCGTGAAAAACTGTATGAATCACAGGTATTTGATTTTTATTTTTTCTAATTGTAGATTTAATTAGAAAGTTAATTAATTATTTATTTGTGATAAAAAGTTGTTTAAAATTTAATTAAATTTAGATGGAATTATTTTTAAATGAGTAAGTCATAAAATTTGAATGAAAAACCTGAGATATAAAGATAGTTAGAAATTAATTTTGGTTCATGGTGACGAATAAGGAATAATTTTTTTTCTTGAAAGCAATTAAAAATCTAAAATTAAGTAATTTCTTCTAAAGATAAAAATAATGTTTAAATCAAAATAAAAATAAAAGCTAAAGTCAATTTTGTTTAATTTTAAACGAAAGCCCATTTTTTGAAATGTAAAAAAGTATTAAAGAATTGGTATCTTATTATTGATAATATTTAATTTGATTTTCAGATTTATCATCAAATATATGCTTTAAATTTTTATTTTATTTCTGTGAATATATTTTTCAAAAAGTATTTTTTGTAAAAAATAAAATTAATACCAAGTTAAAATTTTATAAGAACAATATAATTTTTTGAATAAATTTTTTAGAATCGCGGTATTTACATGTTCCGTTTGAATGACGAACTTGTTGTTGATGCGACCATATCAGGAGGTTTGGCTCGATATATAAACCATTGCTGCGATCCAAATTGTGTAGCTGAGACTGTTACGGTCGAAAAAGACCAAAAAATAATAATAATAGCTAATAAAAAGATACTCAAAGGAGAAGAAGTAATCAAATTTATCTACTTAATTAAGCATTTTATTTAATTATTTTTTTCTAGTTAACTTATGACTACCAATTTGAATTTGAGGATGAGAGCAGCAAAATTCAGTGCTTGTGCGGATCAGCTAATTGTAAAAAATGGATGAATTAAACAAAAAATCTGAATTTGTACATAGCGAACGCTTGAAAGTGAATATAATTCAAATTTACTCAAAAATATCAAAGAAAAAAAGCAATTTTTATGATTTTTTTTCTCTTATTCTTTTTTTATTTTATGTCTCTTCTATTTTTATTTTTATTTTTTTTAAATGCTTTACTAAATTTGAATGAATAAAAATCCAAAGCTCTTTTTTACTTTATTTTTTTTTCGTTCTGAATTTTTCAAATTTTTCTTTCATCTAATTTGTCTCCTTCGTTTAACTCAAATTAACAAGGATACCTAATGGAAATCAACCAATTTTTCGTTTTTGTCTATTTTTACATAACATTGTAAAACTAATTAACCAAAAAAGTTTAATTAATAAAAAGCTTGAAAATAAAACTACGCTCACTATTACCTTATCATTAGATAAAAATGAATGACTATGTTTCGGAAATTGAGAAGCAAGTTCTTGATTCCCAAGAGCCGATTCAAGCCAAGACTGAGGATGTCACAACTGTGAACAACGAGACTGGGATTTGGTTAAACAAAGACGAATGCTTGAACTGGTCAGGTCCTGTAAGTCTCCATGAATACCCAATCAACCAAGATGAGGATCCAATACTTATTAATAAGCACAACAGTGGAAAAATAGAGCAAAATCAGGAGGTTGTGATCCGCTATCTGAGGCCACCAACACCAGAGCCAGAAGAAATAATCATTAGAGAAGAGCCATGTGTTCAGGAGCCTCCAGCGCCTCCTTTAATCATTCGCCAAGAAGCAAAAAGACCAAAAACTCCCGAACCCATTGTTTACCGAGAATATCCGCCTGAACCTCCTAAAAAGCCGGAGAAAAAAATTATAACCATTCCTGGCAAAAAAATTAAGCCTCCGTTGAGAAAAGTTATAGTGGAAAAGATGCCTGATATGCCTATGAAGCCACCGGATATTATCATTGAAAAATGGCTGCCATATCCAAACAGAAAGAGGAAAATAATCTATGAAAAAAGCTGTAATCCTAGTCAAGAAAATTTAAAAAATGAACTTATTGAATGGCAAACTCCATTAGTCAAGATCGAGCCTGTATTTCATGATCTAGGTGTATATAAAGTTGATCCTGAAGCATACAAGCGACAATTTGAATTTACCAATTTAAAAACTTATGACCTTTTAAAAAGTGAAATAGATAATGATTGTTTTATTGATTTTGACTATTTAGAGCAAGCTGGATTTGAGGAAATGTATTCAAGTCGGAATGCTTATTCCCAAAATGAATACCAAAATGAATGCATTTATGAATTTTTTCCTTATAAAAATCATTATCGTAATATCATTTGTTTAACATTTGTTCTTCCTTAATAAGATTAATTTTTTAATTATTTTTAAAAAATATTTAATGAAAGTTTTTGTTTTAAGAGTCTTTTTCGAGACAAGAAGAATACTCCAAGTCCGAGAAAAAGGTATGGTATTTTTCAATTAGAAAAAAAACAAGATAATCATTAAATCAATTAAAACTTATTTTTATTTTAGAACATTGAATCTTTAGATTCTTTATATGAGCAATTAAATGAAACATTTATAAAAAATAGTATTTTTATTTTTAGTGATATTTAATTTCTTATTAATGATGGGTAAAACATTTTAAAAGCCGAACAACAAATTTTGGTTTACCATGAAAATCAATCAGATGAAATGAAGTGGATAAAAAGCTCACAAATTAAAAACGAGACTTATGAACTAGGTAGCGGACTGACATCACTTGGTCTCGGCTCTGATGATGCCAAAATCGGCTTTTACATGTCTGACAGGCCAGAATGCACTCTACTTGATTTATGTTGTGGTTTGTTCTCATTTACACGAGTACCAATTAACAAAAAAAGTTCCATTGCTGAAATAGCGAAAATACTTAATGAAAGTATAAAAAACCATAACCATAAAATACATTTAAAATTAATTCAATTATTTTAAAGGCAAATTAAGTGTAGTAGTATGTGATGATAGCTATATGGCCATTGATTTGATGCAAAACAAGTCAAATTTAAAACTAATTATCATTTTAGATGAAACAATTGAAAATTTTGCCATTGATAAAGCTAAAAATTCAAATGTTCACTTACTTAATCTGAATGGAATAAAAGAAATTGGTCGAAGAAATCCAACAAATCCAAAAGTAATTTTAATTAAATTATTTTTTATTTAATTCATTTATTAGATTTAAACTAGTTTAAAAACAACTTACATTCAATATTTTACAAAAATACTAATGATTCATTTGATGCTGTCCTAACAAATTCCACTATTGCCACAGCTAATACTCTGGTCGAAAATAAACTAAAAGAAAACCAAATTATTCTACTTCCCAATAAAGAAGTATACTATTCAGGTCAGTCTAGTTGGAGTATTTTGAACACAGTTATTCAAGTAAACTCTTTATTAGATAATACATTTAAAATATTATGTTTATTCTTAGGTACTTATATTAAGAAACAATGGTTCAATAGCTTTCAGTCCGTCAAATAATGAAAATGTACACCAAAAAATCAAAAGACTTAATCCAACAGTTGCTTATTTGAATCCGTTTCAGATAAAATCTCTTCACGATAAGGTAGCTTATTTGGTGGTAAAAAATTGTTTATTAATGATTGTTATTTTAAGCTAAAACTAGATATTAACAATGGTCATGTTCAAATAAGACTTAAATTAATTTTTACTGATGGTGTTATTTTTGATCGAGAAATAATTAATTTCTTTGAAAATTTTGGCTGTAAAATAATTGAAATAACATGTGAACTAGAAAATCTGCCAAACGAAAATCTAAGCCGTGACCAGTATTCAGAAAGTGCGAAGGAAACTGTATCAAGTTCTAAAGTAATTTACCAAATAAGCTTAATTTTAGCTTAAGTTTAATTTTAGATAACTGCTGATGAAGAATTGATTCCTCGTGATGATAAATTTTTTGCCAGATTGGAAAAAATATTCCAAGAGGGAAATCTAATTAAACAAATATTTATATTCCATGATAAAAACAAGAATTTAGGCGCTGTTGTCGTACCAAACAAGTCCCATATACAAAACTTAGCCGATGCATATAATTTAAGCTATGATTTTACTCGTTTGTGTAACAATCCGACTCTTAATGAAATAATTTTGACCCAAATGAACAATATAGCCCAAGAATATAATTTAACTCAAAATGAAAAAGTAAATTATTAAAAAAAAAATACTTAAATCATGCTTATAATAATTTCTAAAAGGTAAAAAATATATTTTTGCATCATGAATTATTTAAAGATCGACAAGAAGCCAAAAATCGATTCCAAAATGAATTGAATAAAGAGTTCAATTCATTTTAATTTAAATCTTTAATAAAAACTTCAAAGATAATTTTTTTTCATTTTTTTCATATTAAATATTATTATATTTTTTTGAGATTTTTGATTCAGTTTTGCTTATTATTAGGTTCTTATAAATGCAAAGAATAATTTGAATTTTTTTCAATAATCATAATTTTTTAATAATTTTTTTAAGTAATATCATAAATTAAAATAAATATTTTTAAAAAAATTGAAAAATTACTTTTTTGGTAATATTGGCAAGTGATGCGTGAATAAATTTGTTTTTCTTGCTGAAATGGACGATGAAGTTATAACATGGAACTTACGTGGTCCCAAACGTATGAAAAAAAGAAAAGAGCTCAATGCATTGATAAAAAATAATGTAAAATACAAAAATTTGTCAAAAAAGAGCTCTGTAGACGCTTTCAATATGAGCACTAGTTTAGGAACCAGTGGAGGTACCGGCCGACTGTTGAACTACTCGTCAAGTGACGATCAAGAGTATTTTTTCACAGCTAATAAAACCACAATAAGACAGTAAGCAAATAATTTATTAATTTTGTAATAATTAATTTTATTTTATTTAGAAGAAGAAGAAGATACTATTGTCGGATCTTTAAGCTGATTTTAATCGGAATTTTTGTTACCATATCTCTTTTTTTCGCTCTATCAATGATCTTTTCTTATTCCAAATTTCAAAATTTATTGAATGATTTAAAAAATCAAATCAATTTACAAAATTCTAATACTCAAAACGACATAAGCGCTTTCAAAACAAAAATGAACGAATACGAAAATTTTTTTAAAAAGGTAATTAATTCAAATCAAATTAGCTGGTGGAGATTTTTTAAAATTATTTTAAAGATCAAAGAAAAATTTAAAGACAATGAAGATTTTTTAAAGACCAAAAATTAAATTTATTTCATTTTCTAAAAAAAATAAGGTATGTACATTTAAAGTAAATTAATTTTTCTGCTTTAAAAAAAAATGATACTAATCATATTTTTATTTTTTATTTTTATGACAACAAAAATTAATCAATACATATAATTCAAAAAATGATATTAATTTCTAGATAATACTAAATACTAAATAATACGAAAAAAAGAAGACTGTACGCTTTTTGAATCTTTTCCCAAACCATAGCATTTTAAAAAATCTTAATCGCCTTTATCTAAGCTAACCTTATAACAGTTTTGATCAAAAATAAATCTTTTAAGGCAGTATTGGCAATTTCAAATTTGGTTAAACTAGATAAGGCAAATAATTTCGATTTTTTGCTCTTTGTAGAGCTGTTTCCATACAATTGGTATCTTTCAATATTTTAAGTAAGTTAACACATTTATATAAAAATCAGTTAATTTAGTTATCAATTATTTTTATATGAAAATTATTACCACAAAAAATTAGTATCATTTTTATTTTTTTGTGGCTGAGCAATGAAATTTAGTATCAGAATAAAATTTTAGTCTAAAAATAATCAGATAAATAAGAACTATTTTGAATATTGAATAAGAAAAATATATTTCTTTTGATCAACTGGATAACTAAATGAGTCTTTTTTACTTGTTGAGATAAAATTTAACTCATAAAATCTTTATTATTTAATTTACGTAATAATTATCATTTTAAGGGCCTTAACAACTTGAATAAATCAAACAATATATAAACAAAGTAAGAATTCATTTTATATTTATCAATTATATAATTTCTTTTTGAATCAAAGATAAAAAGATCTGAAAGCAATAAATTAATGTTTTAAAAAAGTAATTTTTTAAGATATCAAAATTTTTAATTACCTTAACGAATAATTTTATTTAAAAGTAATATTCGATAAAATCAAATCATTAGGTAAATACCGAACAGTACCAGAAAATTTTACAAAATACCAATAGATATTAATTTGAGATAAATTGTACAATAAATTTTATTCCCTTACGGTGTTGAGTTTGAATTCACCGGAAAATTTTTTTCTTTTTATTTTTTGAAAATTTTTTATTTAAATAAAACATAATTGAAGAATATTTATCTTTATTTTTTTATATCACAATGTCGTGGTTAGATCATAAAACTTATGATTCAATTTATTCAAGATATTCGTACAGAGTCTAGAGATTAGAAATATATATTATTGCTTTTAATTTAAAAATTGCTATTTTTCAATTTTATTTTAGCTTTAAATTTTTTCCAAAATGACAACTGAACAAGTAAGTTTCAATATTTATTTTATACTTTGGAAATGGTCATCAAATAATTAAAAAAGATTTGTTAATTTGAAATTTTAAAAATTTTAACAAAATCAAGTCATTGTAAAATTTAATCTCAATCACAAACCTTTTACTCTCCCTAATTTTTTCAAAAACAATTAATTTTTAACAAATTAAATAAAATCATTTCTAAATTACCATTAAAATGGTTTGTTTAAAATATACTTATTTTTGTATTCTAAATTTTTCATAAATAGGAAAGAGCTCAATTCGGTAATCCGGTCGAATTTATTCTGACCGTAATTGGTTATGCAGTAGGTCTTGGAAATGTGTGGAGATTTCCATTTTTGGTTTTTAAGCATGGTGGTGCTCCATTCTTGATTCCATTTTTTCTTATGCTTTTTCTTGTTGGAATCCCAACTTTTTTTTTGGAAACTTCAATTGGTCAGTTTAGCGGCCTTTCGCCATCTCATGCTTTCGAAAAAATGGTTCCAGTCGCTCAAGGTGTTGGATATGCAGCTATTATAATCAACGCTTTTATTGGATTTTACTACAATGTAATAATTGCTTATTGTTTATACTATTTGGTGTTTTCAATAAGATCTGAACTTCCATGGGCCGATTGCAATGGTCAATTCGACTGCTTCAAGAGACAAAATTTGTCTGGTGACTGTAAAACTGAATTGTATCCTTTCACATCTAAAAACAGTAATTTTTTCAAAACCCGTATTTATATCTTAATATTATATTGACACATTAAGTCACAATTCGATCTCCTAGTGAAGTTTATTTTTAGTAAGTTTATAACAATTTAATAATACTATAACTTAATAAATGTCTGTAATTTATAGTGATACAGTATTGGAAATTTCCAATGGAATTCAAAATCTTGACGGACTTGTGCTTCATCTTGTCTTGGCATTGATTTTGGCTTGGTTTTTTGTTTATGTTGCTTTAGCCAAAGGAGTTCAATCTTTGGGAAAAATTTCTTATTTTACATCGACTTTTCCTTACGTTATGTTGACCATATTAGTTGTTCGTGGAGCATTATTAGACGGTGCTGGTGAAGGAATTAAGTTTTACGTAGGAAGCTTTAATGCTACCAAATTAGGAGAACCAGAATTGTGGAAAGATGCAACTGTTCAGGTATTTTATGCACTTTCAGCATGCACTGGCGGTCTCATATCAATGAGTAGTTTCAACGCCTTCAACAATAATTTGTTCAGGGACTCTTTATTGGTTCCTATTTTGGATTGTCTCACAGGATTTTATGCTGGTTATTAATTTGAAAAAAAAATTTTATAAAAAACTTTAAAAACCTGCTTGTAGGCTTTGCCATTTTTACTGTATTGGGTCACATGTATATTACAAAATGTGTTGAATCATTTAGTGAGGTGGCTGCTCAAGGACCAGAACTTGCGTTTGTTGTCTATCCCGAAGGTCTTAGCTTAATGGGAAGTGCAGCTCCATTTTTTAGCTTTCTGTTTTTTATCATGATGTTAGCCCTTGGTTTCGGATCAGAGTTCTCAATTATGGAATCAGTAATGTCTACAGCAGTGGACATTTTTAAGGATAAAATTAATACAAAAGCAAAAAATTTGGGAGCTCGTCTTATAATAGTCATTGTTTACTTTTTATGTGCTCTTACAATGGTTACAAGAGTATGATTTTCATCAAAAAAAATTATCATTTTTTGATTGATTTTTACTAGGGTGGTCTCTATGTTCTCAACTTAATTGATACAGTTGTTGCTGGATATCCTCTTTTGGTTGTAGGACTTCTTCAAGTGATTGTAGTTCCATGGA